>JAAGKR010001292.1:90648-132528 GCA_011419295.1 Clarias macrocephalus
CTTACCCCCCCCCCCCCCCCAAAAAAAAAAAAAAAAAAAATGTATATACACACATATATACACACACACACACACACACACAATATATATATATATACACACTGTATATACTGTTCACAAGGAACTCAAGGGTGCATGCTGTTAGGCTGACCTTTCATCCAACACCCCCTCACTGTGTGGCACCTTTTGAAAAATGAATCACAGTCGAGGTGAAATGGTTCAAAAGAGCACCACAACTCACAACTCAAGGCGGAGAACACAAGGAGGAAGACAAAGGGCAGGGTGTGAGCCTACAAAAAATAATTACATCTATGCAAACTATACAATTTTAACTAGAGGTGAGCCATGTAACAAATGCATTTTTTCTTTTTCTTTTTTTGGGTGTGTTACATAAGATACATTACAGTACAAGTTTACTCACAACCTGATAGCAACAGAGTAGTGCTTGTCCGATGATTGACATTGTCTGATAAGATATTTTTGCGTTTTAAAATACATAAAAATATATATATTTAAAAACTTTCATGTGTTAAAATTGAACATCAAAAGAGAACAGCACATGTTAATTTATAATTCTCTTTTCTGCCCTCTTGCAGAGATCACAAGTTGGAAATCTAACTGAATCTAACAGACAAAATCTAACTGTATTAACTTATAGTTTTCAGATGGGACTTTCCCCTCTAGCAGACATTAAAGCACAAAGCAGATAGTTATCTTAAGCACAAGCTCATATTTATTACCACCGCTCAAAACTAAAGATGTTACAAATGCTGTTCAAACTTTGCTGCTAGGCTTAACACTGACTGTTAAGTCAGTGCATGCTAATTTTTAGGTTTCAGACACACACACACAGGCACGCATAGTCCTGACCACAGTTCTGATGCTTACTATGATGCTCGCTGGAATTAGGTTACTCTGAAAACCAAAAATAAATACTGTGAAGATAATATAATCTTCTGTACATATAGAATGGCTAATCATGAGACTGTCAAGTCTATTCCACTTTGGACATTTCCATTCAATCTGAATTGATAATTCTAATGTTTACACTCAAGCTGCTTTTGAGTCAATTTGATAATTAAATGAATTAAATTTCAGGATTGAAATGCAGAGTAATTTTTGTCGATTATTTAAATGTCATGACTCGTACAAGGGCATTCTCTTTTGTGGCACACCCCAGTCCTGTAGATGGTGGTAATGCAAAGACCACAAAAAACTCAAAAGTAGAAGCAGCATCGGTACTCTACTTTTAACAATCGAAAAAAGTTATTCTGAATTTCAATCCTAAAATTCAATACATTTAATTGATTAACATATTGATTCAATTGCATAGTAGATTTAAGTGCACAGCTCTATACGAAGAATAGCAGCTTGAGTGTAAACATTATGACCATCAATTATTTTTTTCCACGAGACTGTGGTACGTTTTTACCTTAATTAGTTCTAAAATTATTAACTTTAAACAGAAAAAACAATTAACAAAAGATTGGTTAAACTGCATAATCAATTAAAGGTATTTTCATGCACAATGTCGTGATCATTTCCGTGCTGAAGTGTTTTGTGTTAATAATTTCTTCTTAATAAAAATTTCCATAATTTCCTTTTGACTGTGTCAAGCTGCTTTGGAACAGTGATGATTGTAAAACGCACTATACAAATAAAATTTTATTGAATTTTACTCTCGCTACAAAGTCAACCCTTTAAATAGCTGGCAAGTAAGACACACACAGACCTGGAGATTTGCTGCTACACTAGATTAGCAATACAAAAGAGACTACAGAGACTTAAAAAAATTATTTTTTTTTTACTTAAATTAAACTTAGAAGTGCGAAAACACAAACTGACAAAGTGTTTTCCTCTAGTTCACCCTCATGGTGATTTTGTTTTTTTGTTGTTGTTCTTGGACTGAAAGACTGTTCTGCTTCATCGTCTTATGGAACTCATCAACACTGCCCTGCTTTAGAATAAGCGAAGAGACGGGGCCTCGTGTTATTTGTGGTGGATAGAATATGTGGCTCTGTGGTATTGGTGTGTGACTATCGTGTGTTACAAGCAGGAGTAAATGAGCACAGTATCAGACAGATGCCGGCATCACTGCAACCCTAGTAAGTGATTCAAGCATGTACCGAGTGCCTTTATTTATTTATTTATTTATTTTTTTGCACGCAAAATGTGCAAAAAATGGACGGATTTAAAGACATTCTGAGGGAAAGTGAAAGAGAACAACACTTGTTTTAATGAGCCAGAAGAGAAAAAATGTTTCCCAGCTTTTCCTTGCCACTTTCTTTGTTTATAATTTCCCACTGCCTGCTACATACTATACATGCTCATATTTTTGGCCACTGTGTTCCTCTTTGCTCACAGTAAGACAAACCACGCATCTCATGACTCATCTCTGTAAACAACAGAAAGGCTGGACACTTGTGTGTTCTCTTTAGTGCAATCAGCTTCTTGCCAACTGCTGTATCTTCTGACTCAATTCAATTGTTCTTTCCAATTTGGTCATGTGCCAGATCCCACCAACCAGTCAGCTTGCCCCACTATACCACTGTAACCAACCAGGGAGTGTGAAACCAGCCACCTCATCTTTTTCTAAACTGCTGCTCATGATGTATTACATTACGGCATTTGGCAGGAGCCCTTTTTCTGCTGCCCCACTCAGTATCCCCAAGTTTACCAATTTAATTGTAGCTTCTCTGCAGGGTTTCTACTCATCTTGAATTTTTAATCTAGGTAAAGACTTGTTTCTTGGATGCTGCCTGTTTAGCAAATTGCTCGTTGTTTTGGTAATTGAACACAAGTTACATGAACATATTTAAAATAAAAAAATATTTGTGTCAATACATTATATAACAAACTAGATACATTTATGAAATTTGTGTCTCCACCTACGAATGGCACACTTTTGCGTTAAACTTTTAAAGGAGACAATTCTTCCCAATACCCACACACTTAACATTCATGAGAAGCTCAGAAGCACACTTCCACTTTTAATCACTGCCGGTATTTGGTCTTTCATAAATACATTAACATTTTGGCCTGATGTTGAGACATCAGTCTTCCTGTGCGAGGGAAGACGTCACGGCTCCATCCTGCTGATAGTAACAGGTGACCGACAGCAAGCTTATCATGGTCACTACCTTGTCAATAATGCTTATGTCATGAGAAGTGAGTCAGGCCTGCAGTCAGCAGTGCTTCATCGATAGACATAATTTAAATGCACATTTCCTGGTGATGATTGCACAGAGGAGGAGCAAGTGAGCTAAGAACACAGCTTGGCCAAAGAACACACTGAAAGACACTCGCCCTGGGAAGAGGGGAGCTGCTCTTTTGTTCAGATTGAGGCCCAGAGTCTTGGGGCAGGCTTAGGTCAGAACAGCCATGTGTGTACCAGATTCTACAAGACCACGGTTTTATATATATTGAAAGAATCTTTGCCTAAGTCATGGCTCAAAGACCATAGTATTTTATACAATTAATTCTTTTCTTTTTTTTTTTTTTTAATATGTCCACTTTCCTCTTCCTACCTTGCACATACACGTCCTCTCTTCTTCTCAATGTTCACTTTGTACACATGCTGAACCTCATATGCAACAAACTGTGAAGCTATCTGCCTAACAGTTTGTGATTAAAACCTGAGATGGAGGTAAACTGTCCTTAAAAGTTGGCATTAGACTCCACTACAAGGCTGGTTAATGAATTTTACACTTCAGAACAATGTCCTTTCATTCATTAGCTCGCCCGCCCTGGTACTTGTTACTCTCTTGAAGCTTCATTCCTCTGAAACTCGTCAGGTACAATGACTGGACTGAAAATGAGGGGCAGTAACTTGCCAAAAATAAGAGCAAAAAATAAAATAAAAATAAAAAAGTCCACCTTGAGAACTACTGCTCATGACATTAAAAATACAAGATTTACTGTAAAAAAAAAATTGTGATATTCCACATTACTCAGTGTCTCTTATTTAGCTACCAGCTTTTAAATAGCAGCTTACACTTCTGTTAGCTGTATGTTACTGAATAAAAAAAAATTATGAAGTGAAAATTACTTTAAAATGAAAGAAAAAAAAGACTTGATGGCAAAAATATTAAGAACAGCATAAGATTGAATTTGTAGTGGTGGTGTGGTCAAGCATTGCTCTGTCAGGAACGTAGGAAAAGACTCACATCTGAGGAGCGGCTAGGGTGTGTTGCTATGAGCTGGGGAAACAAATAGGAAATACAAGCGAGTGAGAGAGAGAACATAAATTCAGAAACAAGCAACACCACGTGTGTGTGTGTGTATATACTGTCCCTGTGGTTAGATTAACTTATAGGGCCGCTGAGAAGAACCAACACACACAGATTAGACACACTCTTCAGGTGTGTGTCCTTTTAAAAGTGAGGCGTGTCCGAATTTGAAGGTTTTTGATCAGGAAATTTTTGCTATCGTGCTACTGTTCACTTCACTCCAGTACATGTTGATGCTTAAATGCGAGTGTGTTTAAAGTCAGCGCAAAAAGACACCTGCGATGATGAATTAACTAAATTAAATTTTTTATTTTTTTGGACATTGATTCTAATCAATAACATTAACTATTCATTGTACACTTGTGTTTTTATACGTATACACAGTGCAAAAAAATTATATTGAAAGTTGAAGAAGGTTTTAGATCAAGGGGATCGGGACATCGTTAATTTCAGACCTCAAGACCCCAAAGAATCTAGACAGATAGAGATGAAATTCAAGTTGATAGAATGGAGCTCTATCCTATCTCCTTCCTGGCGCAGAAGGATGATGGATACCATTTGATTCTACATTTAAACAGGCTGAAGTGATTTCTAAATGCCTGCCTATGACCACCAGATAATGCTCATGCAGTGCAGCCACAAGGCTGGTTCATGTCAGTGGCTCTACGAGAGGCACGTTTTCATTTTCCAATTACGGTTATCTGGTGTTCACAGAGCCAGAGTAACAGGAATAACTGTCATTCCTCTAGCTCTGGCTTTTGTCAGAAACATGGAAAAAAATTATGAGAGGGATGAAGACAGCAAAACATCTTATTTAACCTGAGCTAATCAAAGCAACCCAAAAAATAAATAAATCTTAAAATGCTGATTATGATCAGTGAGAGGAAATGCACGTGAGGTGACGCAGCACGCATTCTTTCAACGTCCTGTTTCCTCAGCTTCTTTGACTAGACCTCTTCCGGTTTAAGTATGTCGGGGTGGAGGGGCGGGCAGAAAGACAATCATCAAGGCCATGCTCGTACAACAGCAGTCACTTGGGAAATGCTGTGTACTGAGAACCATGAATAACCTTTAAAATTTTTTTACAAATTGTCACAAAAGACAATGTTCTAGGTGGAACAATTGCAATTATTTTAGGGTTACATATGAATTACCCCACCTTATTGATATTATAAACAGCACAATCACTTTGAGGTTTAGCATTAAGTAGCTTTATTAAAATAAAATAAAAACCCGCAAAACAAAAGGAAAATGCTGTAGGCAAAATGTGCTCAGACCTGAACACATGCTAAAAAGAAAAAAGGCAGGAAAAGAACTAAATCTGGCAACTCAACCTGCTGCGAAGTGGATTCATAAAGGAATCAATTCATTAACACACCGTGTCAGAGCAAAGAAGCACGTCCACGTGGCAGGTGAACGTTTAATTAGAGCTGATGTGTGAAAAGATGAGGACATTGTGACTTGCACATACAAGACCTAGTGAGAAATTAGTCAAAGATGCAATGGAAGCAGAAAAAAAGACCCAAGTCACAGTTCTTATGTGTGTGGAGGGAGGCGGGGGTAAGTTGAATGCATTTATAATAGGAACATTCTCTCTGGTGACTTGAACACTTTTCATGTCGTGAGGCTGCAAACAATGAAACTGGGTTATGGTTCCTATACACATCACAGAGCTGATGCTTTCATTAATACTAGTACAAGTTCATTCCTGGCCATTAATTTAGAAACTCTGGACAGAACATGAATTAGGTAAGTGATGGAATTTAGATGGCATCCATACAGCTGGCTTTTAAATGTGTTTTAAAGGACACTGGCAACGTATTGCACTGATGGTTAAATATACGTCATGCAAAATGTGAAGCAACCAACGAATGACTAATTCTCAAAGAACTCAGGCGTTTAAGTATCTCATATGGAACTATACATCTTCATTATACATGTTTCAATGTCAATCAACAAATAGACTTTGTTTCTTTTAACATTTTACTATTTCCTTAAGTATGTATAGGTTATTCCTAATCAGGTTTCATTCAAAACCAAATGCTAATTACTAGATGCAAGATTAATCATATACATGCACTTAGATTTCAACTGCAATGCTGCAGCACTAAAATCCTAACTGGATTCTATATGATAAATGAAGGACACATCATCATAAGTTAAGAATATTCAATGAGGATTCTCTAATGATAAACCTTGGGAACACGTTATGGTCTGCTTATGTCATCAATCGCTGAAATCCAGGCTTGTGCAAAAATAGATTTGAATAAAAACAGAAAGATAATTCAAAGTGAACTTGAGATGTTTTTTTTTTCTGTCTGCTAGGATGAAATTGCGTTTTTTATTATTTTTTTTTTTATTTTAAGGAATTTGTCAGGTGTCTCGGTCACCATGGTATGGAATCGTCCAGCGGTGAACATGACGTGAGCCCATTAAAAAATAATAAATAATAAAATTAAAAACCATTGCAGGACCAACTCATTCTTTTACAGTGTGAGGTTTTTGTCTGCGGTTTTAAAATATACAGCATAGACTGTAATTAATGAAAATGAAGGTTCTAACCTCGAGCACATCTAGTCTGTCTTGTACCAGAGACCTCTGACATTAAGGATCTTTCACACACACACCTGCATGGATGTAAATATGCCAGAAACGCTTTCCAGTCGCAGCAGATTTGGCCTGAGAGGAGAAGTTGCAGCAGTGGCGCGGGGGCAGACACCGCCCTGCTTTTACACACAGAACAAACTAGAAAGTCAGCCAAGACGGAAGAGGAAGCAAATCAGACACAGCGATGTGGGGACATTTATTATTCATCTTTTTTATATAGATATTTCACTTACATCCTTTAATACTTCTATAAACCCAGGGCTTGTGCACGCGCTTCCGCTCAGCTTTCTTTTCCGAATGTCCGTCGAGTTCCCTTTACACTTTCAGTTCGCCTTAACACTAAATCACAGACACACACTCAGACTTCAGCACTGATTACCCGCGATCTAAAACAGATCAGTAATAAAAACACGAATAGGAATATAACTTACTCCGGAACTGTTTCTCTCAACACTAACCCAGGCTGCATGCTTCCCTCTCTACACTTCATTAGCTATAGACTCTAATAAGAAAAAATAATATTATAATTATTATTATTATATTAAATGAAATAAACACATTTGGTGAATTTTATCCACCTTTGTTCGAATTGTCTGTTCTTGCTTCTCGGCGATACCGGAAGTTGCTATTTTTCTCCCACCCGCATAATGGCAGCCCCACACAACCAACACTGGGATTGGTTGCTACATCGTTCCTGCACTCTAATTGGACGATTGCGTTTGCGGACTTCTATGACAGGAGGCGGGATTTACTCAAATACGGGTGGGGGAAAAACATTTGCCTGGTTAGCTCGCCTAGCAGGATGGCTATGAAACGCCCATAGCAGATTAAAAAGTCAGAAGTTGGAAAGTTAGCTGAAAAGTATCATTACCTCTAAGTGCACCTGGAAACAATAGGATTAAATCTCTCGCACGCACTCACTTGCATAACGGAGTAGTACTAGCGAGTGAATGCCCGATAGATAAATAAAGAAATGAGTTTGACTGGAAGATTCTGGAAAGAAGCTCGCTAAGATTTTAGCTAGTTAGCCAGCAAGCTAATATCAATGTGTGGACGGATTTAAAGGCTGTAACTGGCTTCTTGTATATTTAGGCGGTTGCTTCACTTGAAGTGGATTTCCGGAAGCTTTATTTTTGGGTTTACCTAATCCCGTGTGGGAAAAGTAACATCAACTTTCCACACAACCGATTTCTAAACAAAAAAAAAATCATGTCAAACAATTCATCATATTGAAATTATCTTTATTTACTTTTTAAACGTCCACAAAATATCTGTTAGTTATTGTTTATAAGTTTGATATTGGCCAGTTTTCTTTTTAATTAATCGTAACGATACAAACTCGCTCATCATCACCACCACCACTCAGACAATAACGTTACCTGATCGTTATTCACTCCCGGTTGTGAGGAGCATGTGATCAACTCCGACTGCTGATCCAAAGACTCACACCGGGAACCGAAAAGGTGTACGAATATAAAAATATAAATATTAATCATTCTTCACTGATTTATAGTTCATATAGTCTGTCGCGCGTACAGGAAACAGCTAAAGAGCAACTCCAGTTTGCTGACAAGTTCCCGACTCGCTAACGCTAGCCGGAAAGCTCGCTAGGCGACCAGAACCAGAAATTTACAAATTCAACCTAAACTGCATTTCATCGCAGTTCACTAAATAACGTACAGCATTCACATATATTTAACCCACAAGATATCGCCGTTAAACATGCTTACCGTGAAGATGTGGCTACTGGTGAGTCAAAAGGCTAGCGCGAGCTTCAACTGACTTTTCAATGGCGCGAGGAGGGAGCGGCGATGTCTGACAGCCACTCGCTTCCGGGAATGCCAGCGCGCGCGCGCGCGTGCACATGCTCGCGTTCAACGCACCCTTGCGCATGCGCACGACAGTAAGAGTTCCGCCGACGAGATTGAAATGAACCAAAATCGGGTGTATCGTGATATCTCCGTCTGGGTTAGCGTTAGGGAAATGTCACGGAAGTGTTAATTTTACCCACTCAGTATTAAAGTAGTTGGGTTTTGAAATTAATAGCAATTTGTACATAGTTAAGAATGTGAGAGGGTCCTCTATCTGCTGATAAAAAAAAAGCTTTGTAGTATCTGCATTCAATAACGATTACTTAATGAGTCGAAACAGTCAATGCCCATTTATTATTGTTGGTCAAACTCCTCCAAAAGTAACACCAAGTTACCATCAGTAACTCTACAGCTCTTTGGAATTTGTTTACACTTGTAATTTGTGGCATGCATCAGTCCTGAACCCAAAAGCATTCTTTGCACATTTGGGGGTCATCAAATTTGCACAGTATTAATCATGTATTTAATAAAAGTCACTAATTTTACCCATACTCAATACTTCAGTTCATATTCAATTAACTACTTTTGAAGTTTTTCCAGATTTGTCACCATTACTACTGCAATTGTACAAAACATAACTGAATAATAATTAAAAAAAACTTTAGATTTGTAGTTTGCAGAGTACTCATACATAAGCCACCATCTTTTTCAGCATATTTTTTCTAGATTTCTCCACTTTAAACCTCTGCAAGTTTTAACATCTGCAGTAAGCAAGCAAACATGAAATATACTGCAGATTGGCTAGAGTAAATTTTAAATGTTTAAAGCTATACTTAAATCATTTGTTAAATTACAAAACACCCCACACTATCTTAACTCGTATTCCAGAGTGTAACCTTGTATTGTCAACCTGCAAGCTAGTTGATAATACATAAACATTCAGTGATTTTCTAGAAAAAAACGTTTCCCTTCAAATTAAGCACATAACTCAAAAATGTATTTTAATTCAAATCACTGGACTAACACGTCACTGCCATTATGTACAAAGATTTAATGTGATCATGATACAAGCATGGAGGGCTATTAAAAAATAATAATAAAATAAAAATAGGGGGGGGACCCACCCAACCAAGTGCAATCTAACCTGCCTTGGGAGTTCACCTAAATGTTAGATATCACGCAGTATTAACAGCACTGGAACAAGCTTAAGCGGTCATTAATGGCTTTACAAACCATACATTAAAATTTTACATTAATTGCCTTATTACAAAAGGAAGCAGAGTCATCTCTCAGATACTATGAACTGCAGGTTTTATTACAATGAACTATAAAGGGAAGGTAAAGACAAGCACACCTCCCGTACTCGGGTCCTACAGTCAAACAAGTTTTCAAAAAAAAAAAAAAAAAAAAAGAAATAAAATAAATGGAAGGTAAAAAATATCAGCATTTAAAAGGAGAAATTGGTACACAAGTTTAAATCACTTCTGAAGACAGGTAAATGTAAAATGTCCGGCATTTCAAAGCGGTAACAGCAGCCAATCCGCAATGCTGCCGAGAGAAAACAGCAGCCCACAAAGATCAGGTCATTTAGCTAGTGTCCATCTGTGAAGATAAACAGAAAAAAAAAATGTAATTAGACAAACTGAAAGACCTAGCTTATTCTCTCAAGAAATATGGCAAACGTACGCCAACTTACCCTGGCATTGTAGGCATCTAGTTGGGCATCTAATTCTTCAGCCGAAAGCTGCTGTTTGTTGCTGCCACCTCTTCCTCCTCTACCACGGCCTCTGAGCCCCCCTCCTCCTCCCCGACCTCCTCGTCCTCTCTGCATGCCTCCAAAGCTCCCCATTTTGCTCCTGTTTATACCTCCACCACGACTCAGACTAAAAAAAGAAATTTTTTTTTTTTTTTTTTACATTAGGTTTACTTATAAAAGTTGTAAACTTGCAGGTTGCCCCTAATAAGAGAACAGTTACTTACCCCAGCATTGGAGCTCGTCTTTGTGCGTCAATCTGTGACGTGACTAGTTGAATGTTCATCGGACGACCTGGAACAGAATGAATGATTAACACTGAGCAACTTTAAATGAGAATACTGTGGATCAAAAAAGTCAAAAACCGAATCAGAACTCACCATCAAGGGGAACACCATTGTACTGCTTCATGGCTTTCAAGGCATCTGCTTTCCTCTCAAAGTGAACATCTGCTGTGCCAAGACTGCGCCCGGACCGGTCATAATGAACCGCGGCCTTCTTCAGGGTGCCAAACTCGGCAAAAAGTTCCTGTATAGAAGGAATAGCTCAATTAACCACAACTGATCAAGACCCTCTATGTTGATCATGCACCACTATTCCAGCAACAATACCTGAATGTCTGCATCAGAGACCCCAAAGTCAAGATTAGATACAAGCAGCTTCCCTCCGGTTTCCATGCCTGCTCCTCCACCACCACCGCCGCCACCGCCGCCTCCAGAATTGGTGCTGAAGCCATTGTCGAACAGATCATGCTGCCACTTGTCCGGGAGCTGCTTTGGCTGCAACAAACGAGAGAGAACGCACCTGCTGACTTCGGATCCCGTCTCTCACTGACTGTCCACTCGGCTGGGTGCTGGGGCAAGCAGGGGGGCTCCACCTCAACAAGGCCGGCGGCACCCAGCTAACCATGTTCAGTGCGATCCAGCAATCCCTGCCCACCCCACCACTACAAACAGGTAAATCAACACCAAGAAAAAACTGCAACCTGTACGGCACCGTCATTTAGGGAAGGAATACAAACATGTCTAATATTTGAAAAGGCACATTTTAACCCATTTCTTAGGTTAAACCAGGGCTATATTTTTGTTCTAATCCAAGTCATGTACAGACTTAGTGATGGATCTGTTTCGGTGTTTAGACCGGCTTATATGCCCCAAGGACAATGCTGTCAAAATGCTCATCTGATGTTCAGCATAGTTGAGAAAAAAAAATAGATTAAGTAAATAAAAAAAAATTTCCCCCTTCATGAACACACCTGGTGGCCTATTGTTACGTTTTTTCCTGACCCGCCCCTTCCAGAAAGCAACTAACAGTTATATCAGCAAGTCACCAAAACAACCCCCAAAAGTCTCTTGCCGTTCACTTTAAATGAATCCTAGACCTCCAGATGTGATGTTCCACTGCTGATGTTTCTGAGATCTCCGCTGCGGGGAAAAACAGTGCGGGATGAATCTCTGAAGTCCATCGTGTGTACGATGAGCCGATGAAAAAAAGTGTCCATTATTGGCTGCGTGTGTGTGTTGTGTAAGCCACCAACCAGCGTCCATTTTGAAACAGACATTTTGGCACAGCATGTACTGTTAGAAATGCAAATGCTTTAGCCTCCTACCACCCAATACTAAAAACAGGTTTGAGATCACTCGCCTAAAAAGTCCACTTTCTGCCGTGTATTACCAGTAACACTAGAGTAGCACTAATCTGACGGATATGTGAACATGGGCCCCTCCCAGACAAAGGACTCCACCAAGAAAAACAGGCCACGTTCAGGTTTAGCCTTCAAGGAAACAAAAGATGAAAAAATAAAAGTAGAAAACTTCGAGTCGATTCGCTGGTCATCTCGTAGGCCTTCGTGTGTTGAGCATCGGCGTGGGGGAAAAGACAAAAGTTGAAAAGACACCATTTCAACGACAGAGGAGATGCTGGATCCAAAATGGCGCCGGTCGCTGAAGGTTAGCCGAAAAGCCACTTTAGCCACGATGTAGCCAAGTTAGCTCATTTGCTCCATATTCCTGATTTCTCAAAGCGATGAAAAAAGACAAAATGGGGTTTGGGAAGGAGAGAGAATATTATGCACAAGGTAAAAGCCAAATTTAACGAGCTTCTCCACATTACACCATATTTCCAGAGAAACTCCGGAGGGGCATGTAGCACGGCTGACTAGCAAGCTAGCCGTCGCGTATGCTAGGAAGCCTAGAATGGAAACAGTGGGACTTCACCCAGGCATTTTTGGATGTGCGCAAGGTTTGGTCCGCTTTCTCAGGCAATTTTTTTTTTCTTTAGCTTTCTCCTACCCTGCTGTACGGCGTGGGTCTGCTTCTGCCCCGGTTCAGGTTCTGACGATTCCTCATGGGGCCTGAGGCTCCGCCGCGGCCTCCAAAGCTTCCGCCTGCGTTAGCCCCTAGCCGCCCGGCTCCTCCTGCACCGCGGCCAGCGCCGCCTCGGCCTCGGCCGCCTCTCCCACCGCGGCCACCCGCGCCTCCCCGCTGCTGCTTATTCTGCTTTATAATGTCGTCCAACGACATATCCAGCTTGTCTGCCATTGTTTAACCTGGTTAATGCTACCGCGGCTGCTGACTAAAAAGAAAAGAAAACACAACTGCTCTGCCCCTGCAGTGAATGTTTTTTTTAGAGCAGGAAAACGCGCCTTTACGATTCTTATAATGCGAAGGCGATGACGCAAGAAGCGTGGGGACGCGTGTTAAGTACTTCCGCTGTAAACGGGCCAATCAGGTTGATCCGACGTTGTACGTCAAGGACTCCAAAAAGGTGTTTATATACGATAGCCCTATGGACAATATCGTCTATCTATAATATAGAAACTCAGTTTGGCCTGTCGCTGTTTGTGGCGTGTCACAGGCGTTCCTCACCGAATGTAATATTAGGCAATATTATTATCAACATTTATGTTATACTGTGAGGTAATAATGCAGTATATCGTAATTATTATAATTACTTTAAAACTCTGCTTTAAATGTTTATATATTATTTGAGCCACTGAGGCTTTTATTTCTCAACTTTCTACCAACAGAATACTAGGTCCACGTTGGCATCATCATCATTCTTCTGATTATTCTTATTCTTATTATACAATGGAAATTCAATTTGTTTGTTTGTTTGGGCACAACAAATCCAGAAATGTGATCACGTGTATCTGTGCGATTTATTTGCCTATGTGACCTTTTTTTGTCAAGTGTTTATAGTTGGTTAAAATGAAATATAATTCAATTCATTATTATGCCTGGGTCATGCTTAAAAAAAGGATATATAATTTTATACTGCCCAATCCCCAGCCCTATATATGTTTATTAAAATAACAGCAAAACAAAAATGACTACAATGATGAGTTTTAAGGGTTTAAAGGGCTGACAAAAAATTGGAGCAGCATGAGGAGCAGCAGCAAGTTGACCACACACTCCATTTGCGGCTAACGATAGCACGTAGGCGTCACAGTCTGCACATGGGCGGAGTTGTGGGAAACCTCTAGTTACTGTAGGTAAATTTTAACTACAAGTAAAATTTTGCAGTTCCTTTATAATCCTACAGGTGGTGCATTCTAAACTATTCACACATTACAATTGTTGTCAATTGTTTACTGCTGCTTTTCCCACTACCTTAACTCATACCTCATCACAAAAAAAAAAAAAAAAGTACTGTAACGTGTTACATTGTTGTGTTTGTCATGTTGTCTCTTTGTTTGAACATTTGCATGTGCACTTTGTTGTCTATTGTGTATTTTTTTATATGTAGAAGTTGATAGTTTTTTTTAGGTGAACTTAAAAATGTAAAAATCGTGTGTTGTTAATTTATGTTGTGTTATTAATTTATGTTGTTGCATGTATGTAGCACCTTGGTCCCAGAGAAACGTTGTTTGATTTCACTGTGTACTGAACTATATAGTTGAAATTACAATAAAAGCCTATTTGACTTGACTTGACTTGACATTACCAGATAGCACAGCATCCTTTTTGGTAGGAGCAAATTATTATAGCATTTGCATATTATTATAGAAAATTACGTTTTTATTTGCAAAAGAATTGTAACAAAATCTATTAAAAAAAAGAATATATTGAATTGTAATATTGTTTCAATCGTGATTCTTATAGAATCGCAATGCAGATCAAATGACACTTGGGTATCATGCTAATATTGTATCAGGTGCTCCATGTTGATTCCCATTCCTAAATATTAACATAACATTAGACTATAAATGTAACTATGGCACAGAATTATATAAAAGAGCCAGTGACAAATACAGTAATGTCTATGGTTAAATGTAAATGAACCATGAAAAAAGACACCTGCAAACTTTTGTAGGTTGTTGGCTGATGTGTTCAACTTAGCTTGGAAGCCTGAACACTATATTATGCTCTTTCCAAGCTTGTGGTTAAACAACAATGACCCCTTTATGAAAGTGGGCATTAGCATTAAGTTAACCAGTTGACACTAGTGATCATGAGTTTGTGATGTATTTATTTTCTTCAAACTGAACTGTATGGTCAGGCCTACAGATTTAATGTTCTGATTCATCAAAAGTAAATTCTACAATAAACTCGTTTAATGTGACGATTTGATGTTGTATAATGGGGTTTTATGACAGGTTGAGGAAACAATCCAAATCAGAAATGTAAAATTCCATGTTACAAATTTTAGTCAAACTCATTGGTAGTAATATTAAACACTGAATCTAAACATAAACCAAGACCTTCTCAGGTTGTATGTTGAGTTTGTATGAGGTATTTGAGTACACTGAACTCATTGTCATGGATGGACATGGTCAGGAACAATATTCAGGTAGGCTGTGGCATTTAGATGTGGTATTCTGTTGCTGTAACCCAACTGCTTCATGGCTTGACGTGCATTCAGAGATGCTTTTCGGCATATCTTGGATGTAACGAGATGTTATTTAAGTTGTTATTATCTTTCTATCAGCTCGAACCAGTCTGGCAATTGTCCTCTGACCTCTAGCACCCTGTAAACCCTAGAGATGACTGAACATGAAAATCGCAGTAGGTCAGAAGGTTCAGAAATATTCAGACCAAACAACCATGCCACGTTCAAACGCACTTAAATCACCTTTCTCTCCCATTACGATGCTCGGTTTGAACTTCAGTAGGTCGTACATTGAGTTGCTGCCTTGTCACTGGTTGATTAGATACAGTATTTAAGTTACCAGGTGTACCTCATTCCTTTTTATCTTTAGTTCATTTGCAAGTTTTGTTAACAGAACACACAAGTGAAATGTTCAAACCTGTGTCTATGTGTATTTCTGCCTGAAAACAAGGCAGTGACAGGCTGCTGTGATACACATGCAACACATTCTGCTAAATAACCATTTGTTTATTCTCTAAATTTATTTATTATTTGATTTAATTGGAACTTAATGAATGATAGAAGCTGGTAATCATTGTGGGGTTGGGAAGTGAATTTAATATCACTTGTGAGAGCTGGTAAAGACTAACAGGAGGGAGAAAATTTACCTGTATGTTTATCTTTTAAATTCAGTGAAACAAGATCAAGAAATAACGCTGTGGGTAAATATGTACTGACAATCAAAAGTATAGTCTTTAAAACTACTGTATAAGAAACTTCGGCAGGCACTGCATGATTCCTATTCAAGATTGTTGTGCCAGTAGATGCAATTTCATTCAGATATATTAATCAGTTTGTCTGTGCAACTGATTAATTGATGGTCTGCACTTTTTTCTCTTTCTCCATGTTTTAAAACATGAGGTAGCTCATGAACATAAGTACGACACAGCTCTGGTAGTGGAAACAGTGACAACAAGAAGGGTTATGGGAAATTTGGTACACCACATTAGTAAAGCACCAGTAATGTGCTGGACCTAATCTGCTCCTAGATCCAGATCCTTATGTGATCTGGAAGCAACACTTGACCTGAATACCAGGGTCTAGTTTCTAACCAATCAATAGATAATTTTCCTGTCTAAAGCACACAGATTAATTTTAAAAAGTACTTTTACATTTCTAACGGTTATAGAAGTAGCTGAACCAATGACGTGCAACCTAAACCAGTGATGTGCATTCATAAAGCACAGACAGGTTTGTTATTTATTTTTTTCCCTTTTAATCATGATCAAGAATTGACAATCTGAATTCTTAAATGCCAATTTCACTTTCAAAATAACTTAACTTGAATTCCAGAATAACTCCTTGTGGTATTTCATATTTTCTGCCCGGACAAAATTAGCAGCAGCAAGTTTTTGTAAACCATCCAGGCATCTTCATGTTCACTCGATATATGTTTGCAAAATATTAATTTAATATTAATTCCAGTGTGGTCAGTCAGCGCCAATCCAAAGAATACTGGATGCAAGACGAGTGTGTTCATTCTGGATGCCAATACATCACAGGGCACCATCCACTAGTAATCACATACAAGAAGGAGCATATCAAGCAACCAAACAGACAGTGAACAGAACTCAGAATCAAAACAAGGATATGCCCTAGATATAATTATGGTTGGCCTTAGGCTGTCCTGCACCAGCATGTATGAACACCAGTAGTTTTTGTTAGGCTGCAATAGTATATGATCATGTCATATAGTAACTCTTTACCAGTTAGTGAGGGTAAACATGCAGGGAGATGAAATGAGAACACAATTGTGAACTGTAGGTTGAGATACCATAAAACACAATTTTATTTTAATTTCAAGGCTTAAAAGACACAGAAAATGTAATTACACTCATTTGAAAATATTTCTTTTCTTAAAAAAAGAAGAATGTGGTATCTCAGTTAAAAATATTTGGCCTACTTTTACTATTCCAATATTTTATCTATCAAACTAACCAACTTAAAAAAAAGCCTTTCGGCACTTTCCTTGAAAGTGCCATGTTTTGAAAGTTGAGCCTATGTTTAAGGACGCAGTCTGTCATGTTTTTCAGAGCGTGAGTCCTTCCCTCAGTCACTGCATGCCGACTTCTCCTTCTGTCAGGTATAATCTTTATAATAAACAATGAATACAAAAAATGAATCCAGGATACAAAATGAAAAACAAAGTGACAACAAATTCCCTGAAATTTGAAATCTGTTAATAAGAGGTGTACAGATTAGACATGAAAATCAGGGATACGAGGGGTCATGAACATACATCAGCCAGGTTGTCCAGACCAGAGTTCAATGAGGCAGAGAAGGAAGAGGCTTTCTGGACTAATGTGGCTGACAAAAGGCTGCTGGCATTAAAAAAAATAAAAATAAAAAAAAAAGGTCCCAGAGAGAATGAGTGGGGAGAAAAAAAAGCTGCTGAACCAAGAGGAGTGGAAATTCACTTCTAAGACTTCTTGCAGTCCTGTGTGCTTGGCCTCCTAAGTTCACTCAGGTCTACTGGGGTGAAGGCTGAAACAGATTAAACACATGCTTCATCACTATGTTAAAATGGTGGTGGGTGTATTTAGTATACATGGCTCTGCTCTCTGAACACTCATTTTCATTCCCTGCTGTGTCAGACCAATGCAGTTAGTAAGACTAGCTACCAGTATGCCAGAAAAGGTGAAAAGAAAAGAAAAACTTCCTAAATGAACAAATCAATGGGCCTATGCAAGCATGTTACATTGTTTCTTTGATGGCAGCGTCTCGCACTTTGAATGACAAGCTTAGTTGTAGTTGTCTTGGTCATTGACAAGCATTTTCAATAACAAAGGAAGCATTCACATGCCATACAAAAGAATTACAATACATCACTGAATCAACCCCCGTCCCAATCACTAGCATTTAGTATGATTGCAGAGGCAATAAAATTCCAATGCAGATATTTTAATTATCCTCCTGAGCTGTGGAATCTACTTTTGTTTATGTTGCAATTTCTCCGTACTTTTTCTCTTTATTAGCACCTCATAACTATGATAGCTTAAACAAACAAACAAAAAAAAAACTGTGTCTTCATACTGGAAGAAGTTTGGCAAAAGAATTATACCCAACAGTCGTCATATAAGGATCGCACAAAGATATATAGACAGTGTAGTTGGGAGAAAATGTAATTTCTTTATAAGACATTTGGGTTTTTAAGAGGTTAAAATGGCCAGCCAAACATCTTTATCATTTTTTTTAAAAATATCACATTTTAACACTCTCTAATAATAACCACATGGTAAAAGGAAACCATGGAAAAATTATATGCAGCTTTTGAAAACTCACAAAGCAAGTTTGGGTTTGGGTTTTTCTCCACATATTCTTGAGGTCCTCGTTCACTGTTCTGCGGTGATTTAATATCTCTTAAGACACACAGCCATGCTGGAAGAAGAGCATAAATATTATAAACATCTATGAAGGCTAATCATCCGGACATCATCTGAATGCTTTGTCCTTCATTTAAGGTTAAATAAATTCAAAAATGCATTGCAAACTTACTACTGCTAAAGTTATGGAGACATATACAATGGATTTCCCAATTACAAGTGTTTAAAGACAGATAGCAATGTAAACAT
The DNA here is from genome assembly GCA_011419295.1 of Clarias macrocephalus. Lineage (NCBI taxonomy): Eukaryota > Metazoa > Chordata > Actinopteri > Siluriformes > Clariidae > Clarias > Clarias macrocephalus. Next base: position 109,490 of record JAAGKR010001292.1, read on the forward strand.
ACTGAAGGATGAAAATGATATTAAGAGCACGCACAGCAAAAGAGACTTACTGTCATGAATAAAGCGCACATTTTCTTCATGTGCTGGGGTGTAGAGCTCCCCGGTGTTAGTCGGAGATCGAGGACTAGAGGTCCTTTTGTATGTATGCATTCTGGGAGTAGAGGAGCTGTAAATAAAGTTTGTAGAATTATTAGATAGAAGTTATTTTCTTAGAGACTTTCTTTCAAAACATTCTGAATCTGAATTAACTTGAGGAGAATATTTGCTTAGCAGCTAAAAAATTTGCTATTTGGATCAAAACTTTGGATCAATGTACATAACTGTCAGTCAAGTCTGGACTTCCCCAAACTTGATGTTTATACAGCATTAATAACAAACACCATAGTATATAACTATATTTCTGCATACCTCTATCTTGCATCCACAGTTAGCATACAGCACAGGCATTCAGTTATTCATCTGTTGCCACTGACAATTTATTAACCCCCTGTACCCCAACAGATTACAAGTGGACACCTACACCTTGCCAACTTTTCTCCCTAAATGGTCTCAGCCAATTCCTAGCCACCAACCAGCCCTCCTCTCCGCTCTCATACAACAGCTACCATCCTCAGAGCGTGAGGTCTAAAAATGTGCTTGCTCTTAGACATGCAAAGTCAAGACTGATACACACTTGAAGAAAAGTGATAAACACCCCTCCTGCATATACGAGCTTATAGACACCCAACAGTGGCCAGTGTTAATGTGACTGGAAATAGATTAAAGCCATTCCTCCAACTCAGAGAGCACAACCGTGCTTCTTGCACTTCACACCAGCCAAGATGGACGAAGGCGAAATATGTTTGATGCTAGCTCTGCGATATATGCAAAGTTCGCGAAACGGAGAAGGAGGAAAAGGGCCATCATTGCAGTAGGCGCATATGCTTCATTTATTGTGTCCTCAACCATTCAGAGGATGTCTGGGTTCGAGACGTGTCGGGGTTGCTCTCTGGTGGCTTGCAACAGGTGCGGGCTACAGCACACTGGTGCATCTGTTTGGGATGAGCAGCGCATCATCGGTGTGCCTGATTACATCATTAAACCGCGAAGAAGTCGCAGTTTTAATGACGTACACAATGCAATGCCTCAGAAAATCCGATCTGTGTGTTTACACGGCAATCACATTAGCACATATCTGATTTATATCCAATTTATTTCCACTTATGAAGGAGGCCTGAAACCGATCTCAAAATATCGGAATGCATGAGTTTTTTCCCTGTTTACACGGACATACAACATATCCGGTATGTGTCACATGTGAGCAAAAAATCGGAATTGGGTCACATTTAACTGACAGTGTAAACATAGCTTAAATAACATGTAGCTTAAATTTGACTGTTGTATGGCATTTAAAAAAAAAAAGTTGATAAATGCTGTACAGCATGCTTAAATAAATTAACCTGATACTACACAGCTAGCACAGTGTGTGAACTCTTCCGCTTTGCTAAATAGCTGTAATTCTCAAAAATGTACATAGATTTAATTCAAGTCGTAGCACTGAGCTGATGTCCATTCAAACAGACTGTAAGAATTAAATTAATTTAAAGCTTCACCTGGTCATTGTGTAATAAATAGGCTTATGTCTTCCCTTCTCAGTCCTGGATGACAAGTTTCAAAGAAATCTCTTTGTGGAGCTCAATACCTACAAAAAGACACAATATACATTATACTGCTGAGACAACAGGGAAATCAAAACTGCAAAAAAAGGAATATAAAGGCAGCTCATTATCAGTTACATAACACACAAAAATAGTTATTTGAGGGTTCAGTGGACAATTCAGAACTCCCCAATACTGAAAACCTTTTTTACTAGAAAAAGTAGACTTGCAAACAATAGTTCACAAAGTTCATGGATGGGAGCCCATCACATCAATTGGTCATAAATCAGACCTTTTCTTCGGGGCAGAAAAGGAAGAGGAAGACTTTTGCTTTCCATTTATTACTTACAAAAAACTTCTTAAAACTTCAACAAAAAAAAAAAAAACATCTTAAAAGTAACAATTCGATATTCTTCAATACACTTCTAATGAGAAAACAGGGTTTCGCCACAGTGCAGGGGAATTTTCAGAGTGTGACTTGGTAACCCTGGAGAGCACAGAACAAGCGGACTAGTTAAGTTTTAAAGGCAGAAATGAGCCCAAATACAAAATGGCATACAGCAACAGTAAAACTGTATTTCAAACTATGATGGTTAACTTTGCAATTAATCCACTGTTCATATGCATGCTGAACTTTTGGGAGCGATCCATAACGATCATAGATCAACCATGATTGGTTACCACTAAGAGAAGCATTCCATTCTACACTAAACAATACTGAAGTTTACTGTGAATTACTGAGCAGTACAAATGTGAGTTTTTTGCTACAAATTCTAAATAAATAAATAAATAAATAGATAAAAAGTCCTGAGACCCCACTGTCCTCACATGGAGATATCACATTTTTAAACACAGTACTGTGTGTAAAGATCCTCATAAGTACACAAACGCACACATAATAAAACCATCAGGCCCCTTTTGTTGACCCTCTATGGTACACAGTGTTTCCTGATAAGAAAGAGTTCCAGCTAGAACCAGTTTAGGAAGCTAACAAAGAAATAAATCTGTGTTTCTGTGTGCCGTTACAGAAAACCAGTCCATTTTAAAGCAGTTATAGCCTTCTGTTTGTCAGAATATTTGAATTATTGTCTTAATATAATAAATTTTTTGTTACATAAAGTGTTTCCTTCCCCTTATTCCGCAGAAGTCTGCCAAGAGGCAATTACTAGAGATTGAACAATAATTTTTTACTCTCAATATGAATCAATTGTAGTGTTTATAAAATGATACATGAACAACACAGTAAAAAACTCAACAACAATCTATGAGTGTAGAATACTCGTGGTTTATTCTACATTTTCCCTTTTTTGCAGCTGGTTAAATTGAATAGGCAAAGAACAATATATGAAGCAAAGTGCCAATAATATTTCAGTCTGGTCAACATACAGTATCTCTCTGTAGTCTTCAAATGTGCTTATTTTCAATCTTGCATTCTCTTCTTCTGAATATGAACGCCACAATTCCAGTAGTAATTTATTTAGCCTAGATTGAATCAGTGAGTTCACTGCACATGCATGTGTGCTTGCATGTGTATGTATGCTTGCATGCTTGGTTGCATGACGTGTTATCTAAAACAGCCAAAATACATCATGAAACCATGACTGAAAGAGACCATACTGAACACGGGCCCCGAGGATTAAACGAGCAAATTTCAGTACTCAAATTGTGAAAGAGCATTTAAAATCATTTTCTTACATGATCTGGCCACCATAATTCTTGTGATTGCAGTGTATATTTTCTCTCAGTAATGAGTCACCATATAACACCATATACTAACCACATGTATGTGTGCATTAATACTAGTGTACTGTACATCATTTAGGTTATGGTCCACAGCCATAATTCTTAATTAAAAACACTTGTGTAAAGAGACCATACAGTATAATACACATCACAAGAACAAGCAATACATATGACATTTTGTTAGAGACGCAACGATTGATTGGCATGATCTACCATAGGTATAACCATTTCTGTGCCAATCCTGCACATGCTACAATTGTTTATAGCCAATAGCTTTCACGGAGGAAGGGATCTTATGTTAATTGTAGTGTCAATGCGCATCTGCACATTATTCCCTCCCCATATTTTTAGTTGTCCCTAACCAGTAACCTGGAGAAAGTCTTGTAAAGTGCCGTTCTGGAGAAAATGTAAATGCAATTTAATTACCATTTTTAATTATATACACATTACTTTAATGTTTCATTGAATGTTTTGTATACTGCCAATTACACTTTCTTGGGGGGAAAAAATCAGAATTTTCAGATTTTCCTCCCATTCTTACGTTACATTTAATGTTGCACAATGCCCATGAGACAGCTTAACTCCTCCTATCAATTATGTTAGTGAAGCTGTAAGCAGTTGTTCCCAAACACAGCTTGTCATGTTTTATGAGAAAACAGGAAGCAAAACAGTGTTGCAAAAACATTGGGTGTGTTCACACGTGATATGTTTGGTTCAATTGAAAAACTCTAGTGCGCCTGTTCTGTTACCGTGGTTTACTTGAGCAAGTATGAAAGCGAAAAAACACTTCTAAATGAACTCTGGTGTGGTTCGAATCAAATGGGAACGTACCACAACAAAAAACAAACCCAGTTTTCTTTGCTATCTGATAATGATGACTGTACCAGGAATCTTTCATTGGTCGACTCTGTATCTGTGACATCTGATGTAGAAGAGGCAGCGTTTGAATGGGCAGGGAGTGAAAAAAAAAAAAAAAAAACTCTAGGTAGCTAGCTAAGTTACGTAATGGGTGTTAGTTAGCACAGCACTGAACAGGTTCCAAATCTGACAAATTTTATTTATTTATTTATTTTAATATAGTTGCAAAGCAACAATGATTGGCCCAAGCACCTGCGCTATCGCTGCCCAGGCCAAGAAAGACAGTTCGCCTAGTGGGCATGCATTTAAAAAGGAAATACCAATACCATTCTGACATAATAAACAACTATTTAATTATATATAACTAATGCCACTTGCTTGCCATAAGTTTAAGGCCTTACCATGACTTAACTGTTTGAAATATCAAAAATCTTTGATGGTTTGATGGCAAGCATATAAATTTCTCATGAGGATTATATGAAAATGCATTGGGCGTGTTTTGCAAACAACCCAAAATAACTGACTTCCTGTTGAGTAGATCCCATGACATGCATAGCCAAAGTTGTTTAGCTCAATGAGATCTCAATGTTTACTGGATTTTGCATCTCGATGTGTAAGTGTGTATGAGCTATTCAACAAAGTGAATATTTTTCTGAGAAGGCCCTGGGCCCAGCCACTCAGGCGTCCTAAAGGCAGCAGATTCCAACCTGTGTGCTGATTTTCATGACATTTTCAAGACATATTAAGACCTCCAAAATGCCTGGATGGTTTGAAAAAAAAAATCCTTAGAAGAACAAGAGGGCCCTTCGCACACTATGATGCTTGGTTCCCAATGGATTCTGGATAGAGCATGAGTGTACAAGAGCGCATGTGCTAGCATTACAATTTATAAACCACATATGCAGAAATGTAGCCCAGCACCAGCATCGTTTTTAGACGTTAATCACAAATCACAACATTAACGTCATGTCTAATTAGGTTGTGACCTTATCCACATAATTCTGACTGTGTATTTTAGTCTGATGTTGAAAATGCCAGCATGAACCAAGTCTTTATACTAGTGAATTAAAACCAATGTAGCACATTTGTATGTTTTCTCAGCATGCAGCACACCTGATTCAACAAATCAACTGATTACCATCCTTTTTCTGAATTGTAGTTGGTGTGACAGCGCAGGGAAAAATTACTAAAATTTTCAAAACAAGGAGTGCTTCAGGAGCAGGGTTGAGAACCAATGCCTTACAGGTTTACCCAGTGTGGCTGAGTTGCTATGGAAATGATAACATAGGCTGCTGTTACAGAAAAGTAATCAACACCTTCTGACCAAACAGCACTGAGAAGTCACCAGCGATGTGGTTCAAGAACCTTAGCAGAACCCTGATCTTATCCTAAGTGGACTGTGAGTGAGTCGTGCCATCTTTATATTCATCAAATCCACAAACTTGGTCATGTTTGAAGGAGTTTCTATAATTGTCATTCACGTGCTAATGAACATAAACAATGAGGGGAAAACACAAGGCAAACTTTATAGTTTGGGGTTCATGATGATAAAGATGACAAACATGTAAAATGTTGATGTTTGAGAGGTATTTCCGTTTAGCAGTGAAAATAATGTACCAACAAAATATAATGGCATCTTAGGTAGACTGGAAATTGGCAAAAGATAAAAAAAAATTTGTTGGGAAAAAAAACTAAATAGATTAAGAATGTAAAGGAAATGTGTTTTAATAAAGTACTCTAACGTAACGTTCTGAAGGCGATACGTTGTGTTTGTTATACGTTTGTTATTGTTTGTAGCTAACGAGCTAATTCAGTCTGTGCAGCTGAAGTACTTGATATCGTAAATAAATACTTAATATCTTAAACCTTTAGTAGCGCAGCGCGTTTGCAATGTCGTGAAAGCTATGTTAAATCACCATATGGGCTAATTTGAGACTTTCCAGCTAAAGAATTAATCTCTCTTCTGCATAAATATTAAGCAGCCCTCATTTCCTCTCGACGCTAACTGGTTACCGAGCATCTCACACAAACAGCACATACACCTTAAGAAAAGAGTTAAGGCATGTCAGTGGAATGGTGCAGTGCAGAAAGCGTCAACAAACCTTTATTCTGCGTTCTTTTCACTTTTTGGATAAGTGAAACGCAGGCTATCGCCAGCCGCAGTGCTGCTGCTAACACAGGCCGAGTAGCTCCGGGTCGGCAAAACAAAAGCAGCACGGTGGCGCATGCGCAGTACCGAGCTCCGGAAGCTTCTTCCATATTTCAGAGCATCAGCTCCCAGAATACGAGTGACAATTAAAAAAAAGTACGAGTCTAATCCAAAAAGAAATGTTGAACTGAATTAAAACATACTTTTGAAGCTAATTAATGTAATAAGTAACTGGACTTAATGCACTTCACAATGACTAGATTTTATAAAGATGATTATCATCCAGGTCTCAATGCATTAATATACTGTAAATCTCTGTAGCTCTAAGTTTCAAAGATCCCCTAAGAACTGGTTTATTTTCTGAACATAATCCAACTATTTAAATATGTCTCATTATTCAAATCTGAAAAAAAATGTGTGGAAATAGATCTGGTGGAAAAAGTTTTAATATGTCTGCCCTAGAGGTATTATTATTATTATTATTATTATTATTATTATTATTATTATTATTATTATTATTATAGCCCTGCTTCATTTTTAAGCTATTGAATTTTGGATTAAACCAATTTAATTCTTCTTCTCCTTATTATTATTATTATTATTATTATTATTATTATTATTATTATTATTATTATTATAGTCCTGCTTGATTTTAAACTATTGAGGTTTGTATTAAACTCACTCATCATCGTCTATATCAATTTATCCTGTAATCAGGCTCGCGGGGGGCCTGGAGCCTATCCCATAAGACTTATGGCAAGAGGAGGGGTACACCCTGGGCAATCTGGGACACCAGTTATCTGTCTTTATACCTGTCTTTGGACTGTGGGAGGAAACCGATGTACCCAATGGAAACCCACCAAGCACGGGGAGAACATGCAAACTCCATGCACACAGACCCGAGGTGGAAATCGAACAAAGAACCTGGAGGTGCAAGGTGACACTGCTAACAAATAAGCCACAACTGTATTGTTGCCTGAGAGCTTGGTTTGATGATGTACATACCAGGTAATTTCAATGGTGGCTAACTGAAGCAACCCCAGATCATAACTCCAGAGGCTTGTACACTGCCCACTATACATGATGAGTGCATCGTTTCATGTGCTTACCTTCTTATCCTGATGCTCCGATTGCTCTGTAATAGGGTCAACCTGGACCCATCAGACCACATTACTCCAAAGTTTTTTCCATTGCTCCAAAGTCCAATTTTTATGCTCTCTAACAAATTGAAGCCTTTAATCTAATAGTTTCAATAACAAGTGGTTTTCTTATAGCTGTTTAGTCCCAATCCTGTGAGTTCTTGTCACATTATACATGTGGAAAGCTTCACCAAACTTTTAAGTGTTCTCTGGTCATGATCATTAATTTTTTATTGCAAAGATGACAGTTCAGCACTATCTTTCCTGTCAGGTTTTAATAATGAGGTTAACGATTCTTACCCCAATTCTATTAACTGCAGCAATCCCTTTAGATTAGCTCTTTGCTTGATGCAGGCCACTAATTTCACCCCTCAGAAACCCAGCAACATCTTTTCTATGACCATGGGATCTCTATAAATTTTTATTATTATACATATATTTTTCTTGGGCAGTGTTTTAGGCCCATTACATAAATCTGTAATTGTTTCTGAACGGAACTTTCCACTGAAATAAAACTAGTTTTATGGATTCCAGCTGACTGGATGATTATTATTATATTCATTCCTCCATCAACTGCTTCGTCCCATACATGCCAACCCTCACGGTTTTCTCTGGAGAGTCCCGTTTTTCATTTCCCTGTTCTGCATTTCTTCCGATTCATGACAAAAATTTCACACCTCCGCCCGCTTTTTTCGACACAACCTGTTCCTGGTACTGTGCCCTGCATGTGTGCAAGGGTGTTCACTTTTACACATGCACTGCTGTGCAGAAGAACTAGCATAATGTCTATGTCACCCTTGCCTGTGCATGCAAACATGAGACTCCTCTGCATCTCTCATGCAAATCCACCCTCCTAACTACCCCGCATACACCCACAAGTTCACACACACACACACACACACACACATACAGTAGCCTAGCTTCAATTGTGGACCACGGTGTGGTGAGGCAGTAATGACTGTAACTGTTCTGGTTGACACAAGCTGTTACAACCCCAAACCAGTGGCGGTTTTAGGCATGGGCGAACTGGGCAGCCGCCCAGGGCGGCATTTTTTAACGGCACTTGGGGGGGAAATGCGCCGGCGCGCCGCTAAACGTTTTTGTTTTATATATATATCTGACTTTGGTGCGGCGGCACCCCTGTGCAGGTTTGCTGAAAAGGTGCCGTGCGCGGAGGAAGGGGAGGGGGCGTGAAGGAAAGTTCACCTCTCCCAAAAGGAGGGGAAATCCATCCAGTGGTGGCTAAACACCTTGACTTCTTTCAAATTGCTGCGCACATTTCATTTACAATATTATAAACACAGAGCTATAATTGATTTAATTTTGTTTTTTTCAAAAGTATGTGAAATGGCTAATAAAAATGGCAATAAAACGAATAAGTGATTATGTGGAGGTGAATTGGTTTAGTCCAGACTTCTAGTTGTGATTGACAGTATGATTACTGTATGATGTCAGTGAAGTTCTAATGATGATTAGTGTTATAACGTTAACGGGTTTGTTAGCCGTCTTGCTGGCCTAGTCCTGCATATGAGGAGCTGGCAGAGCAATGCAATACACTAGGCACCACACTGCACTTTGGAGGGCACTCTGATTTCTGATGTGGACAGTAGAGAGCTTGTGCAGGAATTCAAGAAGTTCCCTCCCCTGCCATCAAAAACCATGACCCTCCTTGAGCTCATCACTTTTATTCATGAAAAGGATCTAACACTTACTCTGCCAGTGACTGTGGCTCAGAGAGGAGCTTTTCAAAACTGAAGTTGATCAAGTCATATCTGAGATCAACCATGTCTCAAGAACGTCTCACTGGCCTGCTATCATCAGTATTGATCACTCAGTAGGGGAGCAGATCTTGTACAATAAAATTATTGATGATTTTGCATCAGGGAAGGCCAGAAATGTCAGATTTTAGTTTCCGCCCAGAGGCGGTCTCGCCCTGGGAGTAAATCAGTGTAGAACCGCCACTGCCCCAAACCACTACTTTGGTTTAAAGAGGACGAGTGGTTTAAAGTTTTTCTCTTTGTAAAGAACACATTTCAATGAATAATCAAAATGTAATGTTTTTACAATTGTTTGTAGAAGGCAGTAGTTTGTAAGTAGTCTGGATTTGAGAATATTGAGCAGAGGCTGAATCATGGACTGGATATGTCCTCTAGGTGGTGCTGTAGACTAGAATGCTGCTGCTATCATCATACAAATCGTGGGACATTTTTACTCCCAAAGACTAAATGCTATCCCAATTATTAAATATATTCTGTGCATTTTAACTTATTATGATAAAAAAAATCTAATTACTGCATAGTAGGTTGTTGCAAAACATTAACACTGGGTATGTTGCATAGAGATGTTGCATAATGTTGCAAATCCCAGTGTGATGTAGTGTATTTGCATAAAAAAAAGAAAGACAGAAGTCCATGCTTCAATACGAGCAGCAAACATGTGATAGGTTGAATGTACATTTTAAAATTCTGCTGTAGGCTGTACAAAGTATCAATCCAAAGGAAATGTTACATATTACATTATATCGATTGATGTTTCAAATAAACCTATTATATACCAAACAGCCATAACATTAAATCAAGTTGCGTAATATTGTGTAGGAGTAGCAGATCCTTTAAATCATGTACTATAATTTGCAAGAAGAGGCCTCCATGGATAAGACTTGTTTGTCCAGCACATCCTGCAGATGCTCAGGCCTGAGATCTGGAGAATTTGAGGGCAAGGTCAACACTGTGAAGTCTTTGTCATGTTTCTTAAAAAAATTCCTGAAAATTTTTTTTGCAGGGTGGCAGGGCACAGTATCCTGCTGAAAAAGTTCACTGACATTAGGAAAAATGTTGCCAAGACAGGGTGTACTTGGTTTAGTCAAGTAGAAAGAGCCCAAAGCAATATCTGCATGAATACCAGGTCCTAAGGTTTCCAAACAGAACATTGCCCAGTGCATCAAACTGCCTTTGCCAGATTGCTTTTTTGCTCATAATGCATCCTGGTGCCATCTCTTCTCATGGTAAGTGACACATACAGTATGCACCCGGGTGTTCACATGATGTGAAAGAAAATGTGATCATCAGACCAGGTTATCTTTTTCTATTGCTTTCATTGTCCAGCTCTGATGTTCACATGTCCATTTGTTTAACATGTACACTCTCTCGAGTCTTCAGCAGTGAAGCCCGGTAGCTGCAACCGGCAATGCACGTTATTTTCTCACGGCTTAACTTGTGCTATAGTAGCTCTGACTGTTTACTTGCTGCCACCCTTTGACAGGTACCATTGTAAAGTGATAATCAGTGTTATTTATTTCACCTGTTAGCGGGTTTATTGTTTATGTCTGATTGGTATGAGTATATAATATAATTATAGATGACATTTCTTTTCAAGGAGATGATATCCAGTAGCTCACATAATAATAATAATAATAATAATAATAATAATAATAATAATAATAATAAGAATAATAAGAATAAGAATAATAATAAAATCAATAAATCACTAAATTAAGTAGTTGCATTTAGATAACAGATATGGTATTCAAAAATCCTGTTATTTGGCAAAAAATATTTGTACACTATGAGAGCATCACAGAATATACAAGAATATCTAAATAAATTAATTAATTGACAATATGATGCAATTTCTATACTGATAATGTGGTGAACATCTTTCTTTTCCAAATTGTAGTTTATTTCAAGAATTATAAGTCTATGTAATAATGCTATTCATTGCAGAAATAATAAATATATTTAAATAAATATATATAAATAAAAAAGCAAAAGAATAAGTCATGTTTGTCTTAAGACAAGTTAAGACATTCTTTCAAGTCATCAAGTATTTCATTTAATTAAGACTGAAAAAAAAATACACGCTGGTCTGCGCAAGCCAGCAAGCTCTAATAGGCTTGTTGGTGAGTGGGATATGTGAGATGGTTCAAGATCAAAATAGTTTTTGGAACTTCTGTCTTTCTGTTTTGTGCACGCATCATGTAAAAACTACTGAATTCATTTTAACGGGATTTTCACAGATGCATTTGGCAGAGCTAGAAGTAACATATAGACTTTGTTTCATCACAAACACCCCTATAACATAAAAAATCAACATAGAAATAATAATTAGCAAATCTCAAAATTGGACTTCTTTTGTGTTATTTTGAAACATTTCATATTCATCCAAATAGCTTTTTCATTAGTTTCAAATACTGAAGAAGCTATCGGACAAACATTTTGACCTAATCACAAAGACGTTATTGTGTGAATGAATGTGTGTATGTATGTGTGTGTCCTGTGATGGATTGCCACCCTGTCCAGGTTGAACCCTGCCTCATGCCTTGGGATAGGCTCCAGGCCCCCACGACCCTGTATACAGGATAAAGTGGTATAAACTATGAGTGAGTGAGAGTTAGGGTCTTTTGATCAAAATTCTACCAACAACACGTAGTGTATTAATGTTGTCCCAATTCTTTAACAATGCAGTAATTCCTGCTGGGAAGGGATTGGTCACATGACTTTCCGTTTTTTGCTTAAAACACTATCAAGGATTTTTACCTTTACCATTTTTCACCACCCTGTAAGGATGTTGTTATATGTACATTAAAGTTCTGAATACTCTTACTATATTCCATAAACAAAAGAAAAACTAACTGAAGCAATAAAGAGCACCTTTATTTATGAAAACAGTAAAAAAGAGAAAAACATAAGACTTTACATGACAAATTCCACATGTTTGTAGAAATAGTGCACTCACATTTTGAAGTACAGAAAGTACAGTATTTTGCTCATATACACTTTCCATTCTTAAAACGCACATGTTTATAGTGTTGTCTCAAGCTGCCCTGCAGACAAGAGATCCATTTCTGTTCTAAACAGGTACAGGTCAAATACTGTACATGCCAGTACATATAGTACCTTGTATTACAAGCACCTTAAACCACTGCCAGAATTGTGCGCTTGGCTACATTTTATGTATAATGCACAATCCTGTGAACATTATATCAGGCCCTTGTGTGATTTTATATGACAGCTGTCATGCTCGAAATTGAAGGCATGCACTGGATGAAGTTCTTTAATACATCGATGAAAGGATACGGCTGTGTTCCGAGTTAGGGTGCAGTGTAATCCGAGCCCTGGAGAAGGTCATGCTGTATTCAGACATTCAGAGGCAATAGCATGTGTGCAGTAACCGCATGGTTGGGAAGGGAGATTTGTAGGACGAAGGTTTTGAGGTCTGGAAATATGACAGTACGGAAAAAGTATACAGCACGTATGAAGGAAAGCAGCAAACATTACAGTATATTCCTATATGGCCTTGCACAAAAAAAAGTGATTTTTCTATCACAAAAGAAAATATCTTAATTTCCTTGTTCCATTATAGTAGCTCCATCCTTCCTTTTAGTTTTTTTTTTTTGGTTTGTGTGTGTGTGTGTGTGTGTCAGGGGGGTTTCCTTTTGTTGGCCGTTAGCCACAGCCCACTTCAAACAGTTTGACCAGTTCTTTGCAGTCAGGGTCAATAAGATCTGCTGGCTTCTCCCCGTTTGCATTCTCAGCTTCTGGACTGGCCCCTAGAGAAAGCAGATACCTGTGGAGAAGCGTAGATTCATTCAATGAGGTGTATTTTTTTAAATAACAAACATTCATATATTTACTCTCAACAAATCATGTTTGTGCTAATATAATACATTCATTCAGGCATCTATTTCGCACATCTTTTTCTATTACTATGCCACCTATGCTGCTTTAACAGAATTATTTCTAAACTCGACCATACTTCGCAATCTCAGGGTAGCCGTCACTGCAGGCCATGTGCAAAGGTGTCCAGCCGTCTTCATCTCTTTGATGAACATCAGCTCCATATTTTATAAGAAGCTTCACACACTCCAAGTTCCCTGAGAGAACAGCCTCATGGAGAGCTGCCATGCCTGGCAGGAAGAAAGAGACATGGGAAGATAAATGACTCGCCTCACAGATTTTTGTCGCAGACATCGCTTGCTCGTGTTCGAGGCAGTAAAAAAGTTAACTAGAATAGACAAGTTCATTCTTGTCAACTTTGATTTTCTGTTTTTCTAGTTAACTAGAATAGACGGGTTCACTCTTGTCAACTTTGATTTTGTCCATTGATTGAGAACTAATCAATACTGGCAAAAAAAAAAAAAAACTATTGCAAAGCTTGCTTACCAGAATGGAAGATCGTATCCACTCGCACTTTCCGAGCTCTCATAAAGCGGCCAACCATTTCCAGATCGCCGTGCCGGACATGGTCCTGGAAGATGACATCGTTGGTGAAGCGGACAGTCCGAGCAGGCTTGCGCGTTGCAACGGATGTCTGATGTACAGGTGTACTGTGGTTGCTGACATATTGGGAGGGCTTGTTGTAGACCGGCTTGTAAGAGGAAGAAGTGCTTTTGTAAGCTGAAGTGTAAGCAGGAGGAGTGTAGTAGGTCGGTGTGTACTTTGCCGGGCTGTAGTAACTTGCGGAGTAGGCGCTTGTAGAGTACTGCTTTGGCGTGTAATGTGTAGGGGTGTAGTGTGTTGGTGTATATGTGCTCGGACGTGTGTACTGAGACACAAGGTTCTGGTAGCTGTACTTCATTACTGCAAGAGCTGCGCTTTTGCCTCCCCCCGCTGCTCCGAGCTGACGAGGAGGTCTGGGGAAAACAAGCTAATCCACAATACAAAACAGATCCTCAAAGTCTCCTTTCTGTGTCACACTCTTCAGTGGACTTCTGGCACAGCAGCAGAAATGGTTCACAGTCCTTCTTAAATACCGTATCCGCTTCTGTTAAACTCTTACTTGACTTAATTACTTTACTTTCCAAACCAGAGTTTTTCGAATCTGGCACTCAACTTTCTCGTTCCTCCTTAGTATACTTCGTTTAGCATTTTCGTTTTGGGTTCTCTGCTGACTGCACAGCCAGTGGTAGATCCCTATATATCCTTTGTCAAGTTATTTTGGGGACGTCATTCCTTGTATCAAGTGACTTCACCGCAGTGGCAAGTGGCTGCAGTACCATGGACCCTCCTAGTATGCTTGTCACATGTGACACGACCTTTGACTTTTCTCCCTGTGAAGCACCTTCAAAAATTCACCCAATACGTGCAGTGTGACATGATGGACCTCAGCCTATTTTTGCTGTAGGTGAAGGAAATAAAAGTTTGAAAGCAGGCACATGCTTCCTCAGGGCCTGCAGGAGTGCCATGTGATCTTTTAAGATCGTTTGAAAGTGCCATTAATCAAGCCGCTTCAGGCTGGTCAGAGGCAGTTCGGTTATGTCTTGGAACTAGGGCATAGCATTCAATATATGGTGTCAGATGTGTGACGTAAACCTGTTATTAATAAAACAAATACTGCATCATGTTATGCTGATAATGCTCTAGTGGAATGAAATTAGTACTTTAATTATGAATAATTTTATTATTATTTTATAATGTATTAATAACATTATTATTATCCTCTATATCAGCTAATTTCCAATATACCCATGAATTAACTGGTCTGGTCTTGTCTTAAGTGCAAACACATTATAGACAACACACTTAGCTAATTAAAAAAAAAAAGTTTTTGCAAGACAATTTCTGAGAGTGGAACTGTTTCTTAACGATTCAAAAGAAAAATATCAAAATCGTAATATAGGTTATATAGCTATGGAGTAACACACCAATACAATGCTGAATTTCAGACAAACAAGGCTCAACACTGCACGCACACAAATGCTGTGAAATGTGGTTTTAGAAATAACATACATCAAACTTGCTAAGTTTAACCATTCACTCAGTATGGGATTTCGAACGCGGCTCAACAAATATGCTGTTTTCAGTTTGTCTGCTCAGGGGTCATTGATGCTATTTGTGTGGGGGTCTGGAGTGAGCTAATCGTCATGTGTACGAGCTGGCTCAGCTAGACGGAGAAGTCTTTTTACAGGATCCAACCAGCGGCATGTAGGTGGAACCTAAAACGTTTCAAGTTCAGAAAATTTGCTTCCATCTTTACCAGATTAGAGATCATGTCCCAGGTATTAAAACCATCATGCCAACTATTCCTCACTGCCCACCGTTCATATTTGATGCTTCTTGCTTTCAGTCATACAAATGAGAAAGCAGAAAGTGATGTGTACAAATGTGTTTTTTCAAGTTCAAAACATAAGTACAAAGAGTAAAAAAAAGTTTTTTTCCCCTTCATGTTTCAAAGTCTGTTGACTACACTCTGAAATCCAGACAGATACAGTATATACTGCAGCACTCCTGTAGGATGACCCCTGTAGGATGTGGGATGAAACTTCAGAGAGTACCAGAGCTGGTCTGATCTGGATTTTTTTTTTTCTTGAGCACAGCTCTCAGCATCTCAAAGGAGGTGAAATCGAGACTGGAGAAATAGCAAGTACAAACAGTAATGTTATTTTTTTTCTCTTAAGGCACATGTAATCTTCCAGACATTGACCTCATGAGCAGAAATATATTACATTATTAATACCCACTGTGATGATATTTTTGTCTCCTCTTTTTAAATGCATTTATTTATTCTTTTAATTAGACTGGGTATAATACATAGTTATTTAAAAAAAAACATCTTTTCATACGGTAGAAATGAGTAATCCTTAGTTAAACACCTTTCATTTCCTAGAAACAGGTTTCTTTTGTGGTCAGAAGGGAAGCGATGCTTGATAGAGTGCTCAGGTCTAGACAAATTGACTTGGCAGGGACTGAAAGTTTTTGACTGCATGCTGACTCTTTGACACTTTGCTATCATATTTCATGCTGACTTATATGGCAGAGCTCATACAAGGTTATTGAGCTCCACCTACTGAATAGCCAGCAAGCGGTTTGATTGGCTAAGAGAGGTTGTTTATCTGCACAGTTTTTGTCATCATTTGGATGTGATCCAGGATGTTGTGACCTCTCAAAGACACAATCAAACAGCAGAAATACCAAGCCCCTTCCTTTAACACAGCCACACAATTTAAATGGCACGCCTTGCTTTCAAAACGAGATAAGTACTGACCTTAATTTTACACTTTAAAATGGACAAAACACAAAAATGTTAAAAATGAAGAAGTACGCAGCACATGTTAACCATTTCACAATTCTGAAAATAGAGGAGTAGGTTTGATGTTTTATATTCATACTCAAGCCACTTCAACAGAAAATCAGAGCGATACCACCTCACTGTAATGAGAAAACCTGGACTGGTATGATCAATTTGTATAAAGATTTCACAGAGTTTTTGATTACTCCCCTGAAGGAAAAGAAACAAACGAACAGCTGGTAATGATAATCACATTGAGAATTGACACTAACAGTACAGATGCACTGCTCCGAGGATTGCTGTTAGGAGGAGGTTTTCTTTTTTACAGCTCTGCTTGACTTGAGGCTGCTGGGAAGTTCATTGATCAGGACACAACATCATCTCTAAGTTCAAGTACAGAAAGGGAGACCAAAGCATCAATATGCAGATTGGAGCCTTACACACACACACACACACACACACACACACACACACACACACACACACACACACACACACACACACACACACACACACACACACACACACACACACACACACACAAAATCTCATTATTACAGATGTAACCACTTAATTCTTAATAATGCTGAGCCTACAGCAATAAGCAACAGATTCCTTTGAAAAACTGGGAAAAGTCAGCTTTTACCCTCTGTGGTGGCTTAAATCAGGTTATGATAAATTCTTTCCCTGACATGGATTATTGCAGCCCTTGACCAGCTTGGAAAAGATCGGCACAGTGCCTAAAATCTGGTCCACATCCATAAAATAGATAAATGGAAGACAGCAGTTAATACCACCTCAGGACATTTTAAATACTGTACAGGATTTCCTCAGTGTCTTCAGTATTTAAATGTTTGATTAATGATTTGCATAGAGACATGCTTGGAAAATGAGTCATTGCATACATTGATAATATTTTAGTTTATTCTTCTACCTTTGCTACTTAGTATCCCAGGCCCAGAATGTCTTATTCGATATCCTTGGCCATAAGCTGTACATAAACAGTGAGGGGTTGCAATTCTAGATTATATAATTTGCCCTAAGGGAATGAAAGATATGGACAGTAAGAAATTGGGTGAAACTGAAGTGATTTTTGGGGTTTGTAAACTTCTCTGGTAGTTTATCTGAGACTTTAGAATGCCAACTGGTACTCGTACCGAAATGGTACAAAACACCTGATGTAGAATGCAGTGGCTGATCTTACATTCACCCAGTGTAAGTAAGCAATCTCTGCCCACGTTTTCCTGAATTCAAACTCCAATAAGAGGCTGGGGTTGGTGCACTCTTGACTCAATGTTTGGGTCAGCACCCCAATTTGCACCCAGTAGCATATTTCTCCAAAAACCTCACTCAGGCTGAAAGGTAGTATTAAATATTTAACAGGGAACTATTGGTGAGCAAATTGCACTTGGAGTAATGGTAGCACAGCCTGGAAGGGTCTCTGCATCCATTCTTTATATATCCTCATCATGACAACCTTTAGTTTATCAAAACACCAAAGTGTATGACTACCAGGAAGGTTTGGTGGGCACTGCCTTTTATATAATTGAACTTTACCTTCTCCTACCAGCTGGGCTTGGAAAATATACTGAAATCAACTCACATCTGCATTCTGCTTCTCTCCAAGAAATCATTGATGAGTGCATTCTGCCTGAGTTCATAGGCATGATTAGATGGGAACAGAACTGAAAAATTGACAACATGCCCTCAAATCCCCACACAGTGTTCCAGTGATAAGACATCATGCCCACACAGCTTAGAGGCCATCTGATCATGGGGGCACATAGTCCCCTAGCCACATTCGGACATCCGCTTGCGCCCCTAACATTTCAGTTCCTCCAAGGACGATATTAGTGGTCCAACATGCGCAGTGAAACCAATCACTAAGTCTTAAGCACCCTCTTTTATACCCTGCCAGTAAATCCAGGCCTCTGTCCATGCCCCAGAAACCATGGCTGCATATTAAAGTTGACTTCCTCACTGATCTGCCCCCTTCTCAAAGTAACATCATCATCTAGTGATTCTTGGCTGTTGCCCATGGCATTCCAAATTGCTGAGCTCCTATTTCAACATTTATTTTGATGCTATGGTATACTTAGTGAGCAATCAAGGCCTCAGTTCACATAACAGCTAAGGAAGGTATTTATGGAAAAGCTGGGATCTTAGATAATTTTACTTCAGGATATCACCCACATCACAATTATTTGCAGATTTTATTGCCAATAATCTGGAAGTTTGGACTCATTTCCCTCCTAAATAAAGTGCACATGAAACTCAGGCATTCTGCTACTAAACTGATCCTATTTCAGTGTTCTGGAATAACAGTCCCTGCTTTCCCTGTGGAATGCCACTGCTGTAGATGCCCTGCTGGCTGTGGAGCACTGATTCAAGAGGAAGTGACAGGTATAGGAACAAACACCCCAACAATTAGAGACTCCTAGCTTGCTGTTTGTTTACTAGTCTACTACTAGTTAGAGTCTGCTAACTAGTAGAATCTCAGTCTAACATGAGATTCATAGAGCAGCATAGGAGACACCTAACCAAAATATAAACCCAGAGACTGAATATTGCTTGCCACCCAGGACCTGGGCTCCGTCGGTCAGGGAGGGAAATTGTGCCATCAGTACTTATGTTCATACAGAATACGCAGACGCCTTAATGAGGCCGCATAAAGACTAGAGCTGCCAACCCACAGTGGTATCTCTCCCTTTTCTCATACAGTAATTGGCTCTTGTTCAGTACAGTATTTTTTTATGTGCTCAGTTTAGTCCTGTGAAATACTTTGACAGGTCCCTAACGTGACAACCACTGTTCTATATATTACTTCTTAGTGTTCTGTGGTGTATGCTCAGTCCTGTTCAATATACCCTTTAAAACCCTGATTTGTTTTAATCGGTTAGAAATTTATTATGTACTTGGGGTCTGGTTGAGGGGTGACCTCCAAATCAAGGCTCAAATCCACCAAAAGAATATATTATAAAATATCAAAAGTGTGTATGTAGGCGATTGCTTAAAAAAGATCATTTTGTTGTCTGAAAGAGGGATTGCACATTAACTTATGTTTTGGTGCAACATTGGAAATGGAGCTATTTAAAAACAATTTAACCACTACCACCTCTTGGCAAAGTCATTAGATCCTTTAAATGCCTGAGCAAACTGAAATTGAATATGTAGGTGTGGGCACTATTTGCTTAATAACTTGCATAGCGGCTGTTGTGTATAGCATAGCAAGCATGAGTTTGTCTTCACATAGATGGAGGAAAAAAGGATCTATGATGTAATGGAGGTTTGTGAGGGGTAGAATTACCAACACTACAGCCAAAGGCACTAAGTCTGCATTCTGCCTTCTCAGAATATGAACCAGGCACATCATTCTCAGAAGGATTATATCTCTATATCCATTATTGAGAAATTTGTCCAAATGATCCCATAGATTTCACGAGTCAACTCTGCACTTTTTATTCAATTGCTGTTCTCTTGTGGAAGGCAGAACTGAAATAGAATCTGTGGCTAATTCAGATACTGTAATGCAGGGGTTGATGGAGGAGGCTAATATTTCATCTGTAAATGGGTTTGATTAATGTTATTCTAGCATGCAAACTTTTAATCAAAACTGCAAATGCAATTCTTTAAGACATATTATTTTATACTGGACAAAATTTCACTGCAAGATACTGCAAGTTCAGCACTATGGAAAATAAGTTTAGTTTGCACTATAAATTATATGTATATTTGGCAACAGATGAAATGTTGGTTGATATCAGATATCAGTATGATTAGTCTATATCCTACAGAGATATTAACTATTATCAGTGATCATGTCTAAGTCACTGAGTGCAGCACTGTGTATGAAAATAGAGGATATCTGCTGCCTAAATTGAGCATGACCAAACTGGCTTGCTGCACACCTGGCCCTGGCACTGAGTAACACCATGATTCCAGGCTCTCGTTTTTAAGCCCTAAGTCATGTTCAAAGTTTCCATTGAGATTTTAATAACCATAACAAAGAAATATTCTCAGAGTTGACTCTTCTTGGTAAGTGTCTTCAGAATATATACAGTCAATAATAAACAAATAAAACAACTAGAATATACCAAAATGTTTTATCTTTTTTTTGTAATTTTATTCTATAAGTTAAACTCTCGTATTCTAGATTCATTATATGTGATGTGAAAAATTTGCAAGTTTTTTTTGCTTGAATTTCACTGATTAGGGCTTCCAGCTCATGAACATCAATAATCCAGTATCTCAAAAATAATGGAATACATTGAAATTTGGGTGGTTTGGGTAAATTTCTATTCATAACGTGAAAATGTTGTAATGTGTCTCTTGGTGTAGTTCAGTACATGCAACCTCAATCATCAGGATTACTGCTGACTGGACAGGTGTCCAGAAAATCATCATCAACACCCTCCTCAAGAAGGGTAAGCCACAGAAGGTCATCGCTGAGGGCTGGCTGTTTGCAGAGTGTTGTACTGAAACATTTTCATGGAAAGATTATTAAGCAAAGTCAATTCAAGAATCTGCTGGTCATCTGCTGGTGTTGTCTTTACTGTGTTTTATCAAGTTCAAGGTCAATTGACTTCATGCTTCCGTCTGTTCACAAGCTTTATGGAGTCGCCGGTTTCCTTTTCCATGCTGCCCATGATATTACTGTGTTTGAGTTGTCAAACAACTCACCTTACCTGAACCCCTTTGAACATCTGTGGTGTATTGTCAGGAGAAAAATAAGAAACACTTCACCCAACAATACAAATAAGCTAAAGGCTGCTATCAAATCAAAGTGGTCTTTAAAAATGCCTGGTTGTCTCCTTGCAATGCCAGATTGATGTAGTAATTTATGCTAAAGGGAGCCTGACCAAGAGTACATAAATGAGCATACTTTTCAAAAGTTGGACATTTCTGTATTGTAATAATTTTTGATTGATCTTAGTAAATATTCTAATATTTTGAGTTACTAGATTTTTTCTTGAACTGAAACCCATAGTTCCAGAAATTGAAACCAAAAACAAAAACAAACAAAAAACAAAACAAAAACAAAAACAAAAAAAGACTTGAAATTGTAATTAAGCTGGAATATATAAGTTTCACTTTTTGAATCAAACGATAGTAATATCCCCCCCCCCCCCCCGCGCAATACAAAGGCACACGTGTGAATTGAAAACTATTCCATGTGATTACTTTGTGAATCTGATGAGAGAATGCCATGAGTTTGCCCAGCTGTCATCCAAGCCATATATGCCATAAGCCATATATACAGTATACAGTATATGATTCAAACCAACTCTTGGCCCAACCCTATATTAGTCTGTGCACTTACATGATCTTAGTGTCAGATTATACAAAGAAGATCCTTTAATGATTGATATGCAATTCAATAACTACATTCTGCTTAACTCTTCAGTCAGCAATAAATGGGCCTGCATAAACAGAAACAACCCCCTGGAGAAAATAGGTAGCTGTTCATTGCTGGATAAGTGAGCACAAGATGGAATGCCTGTGAGCGTGAAGCAATAAGGATTGTTTTCTGTTTATTAGGGTGGTAATGCCTGGTAGGTTTTCAACTCAAAGCAAATAAGCATGTTAAACAAATGGTTGCTTGCCTAAACACAAACATTTGTAGTTTCCTCATTTTTATTTTTATTTTTGAGGATTTTGAGAATGGTCTTTTATGGTCTTTATCTTTATATTGGCCGATGTTGAGGATGTTAACTCACAATCAAAAACCTGTGATTTACAGTGTCCACAAAGTCTGGCTGTAAATTACACATGTAATACTACAAATCCAGGACTTGCTATGAAGCAGAGGTCAGTGATTGTAAATCTGTATGAGTGCAGTGCCCAGGTTTGAGCCAGTACAAACTGACATTGAGTAGGTAGTGTAGGCAATGCCACACGGTACAGCGGCTGTTGTGCTACATAGCAAGCATGATTGAGAAGTTGGAGGGGTAGAATTACTTACACAGAGACAGAAAAATTCTGAAATATATAAACAATTGTGAGAAATAAGCATGTAAGCTTGCAAAAACTACTTGCTGAGGTGTAAGACTGGAAAACAAAGGATAATTAATATTTCTGGAATATACAGTTATATCAAATAACTTAATTTGTGTAAACATTACACATAATGCCATTATTTATGGTTGAATAAATATTGGTATATAAATATCAAGTGGTATTTTGAATTATAAATTTATACCACTGTCACATGAGGTTACTGCCGCTGCTACTCAAATAAAGTTCGTCTTTCATCACTACTGATGAGCATTTGTGCAGTTGCTGTCATGTGACATTGGCTGCTAACCTTTGGGTACATGTCTTGTTAGCATGCTGTCAAGGGTGTAATTGTGCCTGGGCTTCAGGAGAAGGAATTGTAACTATACACAGGCATTGTATGCATATAAGGTTGAGCTAATTTATTTCTTCATCAAACCCTGAAAATATATTTTTTTAATTAAAATTTTGTCACATACACATCCATACACTGTATGATATGCAGTTAAATAC
>JAAGKR010001293.1:0-31153 GCA_011419295.1 Clarias macrocephalus
AAAAAAAAATAGTAACATGATACAAACTAAAATCATGTTGCAGTGTTTACAGCAGGTTTCTTGTCAGGATGCCCTCTACAGTATGTCATGGAATGGAAAGCATGCATTCTTATCAACTGTGAAATGAGGCCCAATTTAAGTACACTTGTGCACAGACTGGCAATAATGATACATTTTAACTCAATATTGTGATATTTAATGATAACCATAGGCTCAGAATTCAATTATGCTTAAAAAATGTGCTTATTTTTTACTACTCAATAAACCAATAAGGCCAATAACTGTCTGATGATTTGCTTCAAATTATACACGGACTGTTTTTTATTTGGGATCTTGTCTGTAATGAGGGTAAAAAAGTATCTGGCCTGGCAACAGTAAATATACCTGAAAAAAAAAGATGCTTTGTCGAATAAGTAATATTTATTCTTGCATATATTTCAGATTATGTTCTTTTTTTTTTTTTTTTGCAGGTTTTTCACTGAAATTAAGGCATTTCTCAACAAGTCATTTTATGATGCATGCATGATCCTGTATAAATACTATGCAGCTTCATGGAACATAATTGGCAGTAATTATAAATGGAGTTGTCATTATAACTGTCATATTCCATGAGTTAAGAAATGGCATGTTATTGTGCTTTCACAGGTGCAGCACTGGTTGTCTCCATTTTGCCGCGTTAACAAAGCTGTAAGAGAGTAAGGCCTCTGTTTTTCTACAGTCACAATTCTAACTTTGAGCATGAGATCATTTTCCCTGGTCATTCCTAATTGTTATTTTTTGGCAGAAATGAGCAGGTTGGAAATGATTGGACTGAAAGGATTGGATTATCCCCAAATACATTGTATGTTATTACCAATAATGCACACATTTCGATCAGAAGGAAACTTCTGACAGTTACAGTAAAGTTACAGTAGCTAGGAAGAAAATAATCGATCCACTCCAATTCAACTGAAATACACCAAACACACTTATTCTTTACAAAATTTAAACGCATTATTTAATTTGTATTCAGTTAAATGAATTAAATGTACTTTTACGTCCAGAAAACTAGACCACTTTGTTATTTTTTATATTTTTCAAAAGTAAACAAAACTGTATATACTATATACACATTCTGTAAACATAAGTATTTATCCAAACCTGTTAATTATTAAATTCGGGTATTTCAATCAGGCCCGTTATCCACAGTGAAGGACAATTTTATTGCTTCAGCATACCAAGATATCTTGGACAAAATTATGCTTCTAACTTTGTGGCAACAGTTTGGAGAAGATTCTTTTTTTTATTCCAACATGACTTTGTCCCAGTGTAAAAAGCGAGGACTATAAAGACTTGGTTTGATTAGTTTGGTGTGGCCCTCACAGAGCCCTGACCTCAACCCCATCTACAGTACACCTTTGGGATGACCTGGAACGGAGATTGCAAGCCAGGCCGTCTTGTCCAACATCTGCGCCTGGCCTCATAAACGCTCTACAGGATGAATGGGCCCGGATTCCCACAGAAACACTCCAAAATCTTCTGCACAGCCTTTCAAGAATAGTAAAAGCTGTTATAGCTGCAAAAAGGAGACCAACTCAATATTGAAGTACTGTATATGAATTTGGATACAATGTTATTTTAATGCAGGTTTCAAAGACAGAACTCTTCTTCTATTTACTTCATACACTCTTAAAAATAAGGGTTATTTGCATGGTTAGTGGGTCTACCTTTGTAAAGAGCTTCTACTTGAAAAGTGAGACTCATAAGGTTTTACGGAGTTTGTAACATTGCCCCCAGAGTGACAAACCAAACAACCAACTGGAGTTATATACAGTCAACAAATAGGATTTTCTTTTAAGCTGCATGTACATTATAGTGAATATTTTATGATTCATTGTGTACCAAGAGCCCATGGTGTTTATTCTCTTGTCAGCTCAGCTTCGAGTTTGCAAGTTTGCTAAAAATCTAGGAACAACATTGTTTACCTTATATTGTGAGTTCATGGAAATTTCCAGTCTGCCACTGAATCTGAGTAGAGGAGCAGTCGCATGGGTTATACAAGTCAAATAATAAGCCTGAAATAAGCCACAAGATTTGATCAAATCACTGACAAATGTTCTCAGGGGTAATCTCCGGACAGTGCTATGTGCTCTTTATGTGTTGTGCATAGGAGACACTTATTTTGACTTGAGTTGATGTTTTTTCCTCACTCACTAGTCTTATAGGTGTGTGTAATTTAAGGGTAATTACATTAGTAGTATTATTTAAGCTGCATGTCATGCAATAGGTCTCTTAACTCACATCTGTTAAGTTTCCTGTTTTGCTCTGTGATCTTCTCTGCTGATGCTGTAGTTGTACCTATATTTTGTTTATCAATGTTTTTTTGTTTTTTTACCGTCTCCAATTATATGCCTGTATTCCCCTTCTCCTGACAAATGTAATTATGTTGTCTTGGTGTGCACTGATCCAATATATATGTCTAAGTATGTAGACACCTACCAACCAGACCCATACAGTATGTGTTCATTCCAGTACCATAGGCTTTAACACAGGGTCGGTCCCCACTTTGCTGCCATAATAGACTCCAGAATATTGGAAAAGCTGGAGCATGGATCTAGCATTGCTCTTTCATTCACAAGAGCATTACTGAGGTCAGGCACTGATGTCAAGTGAGATGGCCTGGTGTGCAGTCAGCATTCCAATTCATCCCAGAGGTGTCCATTGGGGTTGAGGTCATGTCTTGGGTCACCAAGTTCTTCCAAATCAACCTCTCCATGTCTTCATGGCTTTGTATTGTGATCTCATGTTAGAACATGTTTGGCCACTTTTAGTTCCAGTGAAGTGAAATTGGAAAGCTACAGCATATAAAGACATGTACAATTACAGTATAATGAGTATGAGTGATGGTCCACATACCTTTGGCCAAATGTACTGTAGGAAGAATGGTTCATTTGTATAGTCAGCCTTTATGAGTTCTGCACCTTTTCTTACTGTATTCATACACTCTGAAACACACTTTGTTGGTGAAAAAAGGGATAAAATAAAAATTGTTTATTCATATCAGAGGTTAAATCGTTCTTCTGCAGAGATACTGATACTTCAGTGATGTGCCTGATCGACCACCAGATCATTGCTATGGTTTTGGAGAATGCACATGGTATTGATGACATTATGCTCTAAAGAGCAATCCACTTCAGTGATTAGGTACGGTTGACTTTTATATTTGATTAGATCCATGCCCAAGAAAATCATGGCGTGCTCAAGACTACCTTTTAACTTAGCTAGAGCGTAGTACACTGATCCATGCCCTTGCAGGATATGGAGTGTTCACATTACACAAATGTACTTTGGGGTCTAGCATACTGGAATCTATGTCCAAGACCGTAGCATGAAATCACCTTCCATTTCACTTATCTCACTTACAGTCACACACACACATACTAGTATACACACCCTGCAGCATGTGCTCAACTATATGGCCATTATCTGTTTTGGTTCCCATGGAAACCCCAACCTGCTATTGCAAGACTTCGAGGTGGTGGTGACACGGTGTGTGACTATGTGTATATATGTGTGTGCACAAACTTCTTAACCAGAGAGACTTATCATAAGTATATTTTGGTTAAAATGTTGAAAAAAAAATAGTGATTCACAAATATCTTAGACTCACACACTTACACTCGCAAATACAGAATAATATTTGTAAAGTCCAGCAAAGAAAAAGAGGGTCAAAAATTCAGTGCATGATGAATGATGCTAGAAACACCCACGCATGTATATACATACAAGTTTCACTGGCAGGAATAGTTATTTTTGGTGATCAAACATTACAACTGTGACAGAAAAGAAATTTCAAAAATACCTGCCAACAGCAGAAATGAATAATGAATTCATAATTAGCCTCACTTACAAATCTAAATAGACAGACACTGTGCTTGGCTGAAATATTTTTCATTATTGTCTTACATTTATTTGAATAATGAAGTAACAATAGTAGAGAACATTACGTTCTCCATGGCAACCACAATGGCGCCTACTTCTTTATTCTACTTTTCTTTGGTAATTGCATTCAATCTAGTTTAATGATGAAAACAATTTTTCCTTTAAAGTCACAATTTCCAAAAGAAAAAAAAAAAATATATATATATATATATATATAAGCACTACATTTAGAGTCTTCATCAATTAAGAGTTAGCAACCCTTTAGTTGCTCCATTGCTTTAAGCACAGCAATGTTATGGTTATGTGGCAATAAAATGAAGTCAGCTGATGACCTGGATGGAATGAATGACCAGGGTTTCACATCAGTCTAAGTTTTGTTTCTTCCCTGATGGCATATTCCAGGAGTCAAATTGTGAAAGAATGGTTCTGAGAGCATAAGGAATCGTTTTCACACATGCACTGGCCACCACATAGTGTGTTGTAATTAAAGCTAAAGATGGTTGAATTTTATTTTTATTTAATATTGTATTTAATACATTTGCATTTGAATTATTGTAAATATTATTTATATATTTTATATTTAATTAGATATTCATTTATTATTTGTGTTTTATATTTCATGTTTGTTTGTGTTCTATTTTTATTAGTGTATGTTCCTAATAAAATGTAAAGTGAGTGTAGTCCAACTGTATATTCTAATCCTACCTAATCCTACTCTATATTAACTCTTTGGGGCACAGAATTTGACCAAGATAATTCCCCCAATAGGACAAATATTTCAGAAAGAAGTGATTTCTGTTGCTACAGCATGCAGGCACTGTAATGCTTCCTTCTTATTTTTTGTTTATTTATTTTTTTATTCTATTTTATGTCTACTTTTATAATGAGACTGGTCTTCAATCAGTGTGCTGCAGAACGCACAATAATGAAAGTAGGGAGCATCGTGTACCAGATCACGATGCATATATTGAACCCTGAGTGCTTCTGCTTTGATTTGCACTCCCTAAAACATTTTATAATTTTTTCAGATCAAAGATTAAGTCATTCTTCACCTTGGTAAAAGTGCTAAAATGTCCTTGGTTCCAATAAGTAAAGAATATCCCAGCCAAATGAAGAGCTGAAAGTGCAGATGCAGTTGCATAATCTATTTCTGAAACACAATTAGAGAAAGAATTGTAAAGTTAAAGAAACATTTCAAGTCAAATTTTTTTCTAGAATTGAAAAGGAAAGTGAATGAACAAAGAATTACAAAAAAAAAAAAAAACATGTAAAAAAAATGTAAGTTGCTCTGAATAAGATCGTCTGCCAAATGCCTAAATATAAAGTATGTAAAAACTCTCAGGAAACAAGCTAAATTTAAAAGTAGAGGTTAGGATTAGGAGTGAGTTAGTCTATACTCATTCAGATTAATCCTAAAAATTATAAAGAGATTACAGGTAAACCTTGGATTGCAAGCATAATTCATTCTGGAAATGTGCCTGTAAATCAAAGCAAATTTTCTCATAAGGAAT
The DNA here is from genome assembly GCA_011419295.1 of Clarias macrocephalus. Classification (NCBI taxonomy): domain Eukaryota; kingdom Metazoa; phylum Chordata; class Actinopteri; order Siluriformes; family Clariidae; genus Clarias; species Clarias macrocephalus. Next base: position 5,433 of record JAAGKR010001293.1, read on the forward strand.
AATGGAAACTCTGAACATTCATTCCACAACCCAAAAAATAAATATAAAAATAATGAATCCAAAATGTAAAGTAAAAATAAAACAAATTAACCGGCACTTTACCTTTGAAAAGAAACATATCTAAAGAAGATCAGAGAGGTGAGGAGAGGAGGAGGGAGGGGGCTACGGTGTAGGATGACTTTCACACACACACACACACACACACACACACACACACACACACACACACACACACACACACACACGTGAGCGTGCACACACACACACACACACACACACACACACACACACACACACACATTACAGAAACACTGCTCTTTCTGAAACTTCTTTAACAAGGAACCTTTTTAATGACACATGCTTTTGCCTTCTTTTGAGGATTTTGCGGAAATGTGAAGTTGCATTGCCGTTAGACAGATTCATCTCCCACACTGCTACAGCCTTTTTTAACCTTTTTCTTCTCAGAGGCCGTTGTTGCAGAACAGTTACTAAAGAACAGTCACTACACTTGGGCACAAACAAAAAAATGCTTTATGCGCACACACACGTGGTCACAATGTTATAGAAAACAAGTCCACGTGTGCACAGATATTGACTATACCAGTGACGCACATGCATTGAGACTGAGCATGGGAGATGATTACCCATAATAAAGAGAGAGAAAAGAACCATTAGCTCCAAAAGCCAAACCAAAGCACATGCATACTACTAGTTTTTTAAGACTCTGCTCATTTATCAGGTTAAAATTTATTTTTAAAATTTTCTTGTCTTGCAAAACGCAAGTTACTCGCAATCCAATGTTCCAATGTATCCATAAAAAGGATTTGAGTAGTTTCTAGGGATGAGATGAAATAAGGAACATGCGTTGATCAATAGGCCAAGCAGAAAGCAACATAAGCAATGGGTATTGACTGTCTGTAGATTGACTGAGAAGTAAGAGGTCACAGATTGATCACAGTAGGCGCCACAAAGACCAGAGAAATTTACCTACACAGGAAGTGCTTCAGAGACTACAGGGAACATAAGGGAAGCAAGAGGGCGGTAAGAGAAGGCACCTATTAGGAAGCTGGAATGGAGTAAGACAGCACGGGTTTAAAATGTTTCTGTTCACGGTCTCAGGTTTCAAGTAAAAGTCGATTTTACGTGAGATCTTCCTTGCAGTTCTTATTTGCTTAGTAAGAGCCAAGAAAGATGTGGCCATGTCTAGCTATGTCCTGCGCTCACCCTAAACACACTCACTCACACACTTCACTCCAACATTGTGCCCATAACAGTACTAAGCATCCTTTTCATTGTCTATTTAGTTCTTGTTTACTTGTTTACTTCTGTGACAATCGCTATCTCATGCCATTGCCCGTTTATGATTTTGAGCATCATCTACCCCTTCTGATGTGTTTGCATCTTCATTTGCATCTGTCTGTCCACCTACAGTATATGATACAAGGCTATGCCAATAACATGGGCACAATACAGCAGTGTGAGTGAAATTCAATAAGCCCTCATTGCTGTAGGCTGTGCAATCAACAGATCTTTGCCATCCTTGTCTCTCTTTGGAGTCCTGTTAATCAGTTTTTCAACAGCTGACAGTTCACAGTTTTGTAGTGATAGTGCCCTCTTGCAGTTTGCTCTTCATAGAGAAACAATAGACAGAGATCTGATTCTGTAAAGTACTCACTGAAATTCTTGTCATAAAGCATGAAGTATATCTAATAACCTTATATGACCTTATAGGATTCTGATAATACATTGGAATTCTAGTACTGGCTGCTGGAAGCTGTTACAGGATGAATATACAGTACTCTTGTTAACAGAGTGTAAGGAGACAGTGAAACATTAGATGCTCTGGATAGACAAACTACTTATGGAAGGAAGAATTAAAGTTCCCATCAGCATAGAGAAAGAAGCCCAGAAAACATGCAGATTATCTGTACCAGTGTTACTGTATATATAATGTTAAAACCGTCCAGTGAGAAGGTTCTGCTTCTGCTTCCCACTGTATTGATCCGTGTCCAATTCTTTCCACTAGCAAAGAAGCTCATCACCTTGGCCAAACAACCACATGCTATTGCAGTAAGTACCCTGTGTGAATTCACCTGGACAATTCCTTATTACCCATTATAGGCTACTATTTGCACACCAACTTCTCTCTCACAGCACCCATCAACAATGGGGTGGACAGAAATTCAACAACTTATTACATAAGACTTGCCCTCACCCACTGGTTCAGTGGCTTTACTGTATCACCCATCAAATTATTTCATGCCTTTACACCAGTGATCAAGATGTGAAGACATTTATATATTTTTTATTTATTTATTGTTTTACTAATATAAATCTCCCTTTCTTTCTTTCTTTCTCTGTACCACATATCCTGTACTGGTTCACAGTGGCGCTGGAGCCTATCCAAGGGGACTCGGAACAGCCAATCCCTGTACAGGGTGCCAATCCATTGCCGATCGTAACCATGTACACACTTACACCCTCATTCACTCTCACGCTACAGGCCATTTGGAAATGTCAATTAACCAACCCTGCATGTCTTAGGATTATGGGAGGTAACCAGAGAATCTGGTGGAAACCCATGAAGCATGGATGCTAACCACTATGTCATCATGCTGCTTTGTATAAACCAAACATAACCAATTTCAAACACTTCTCACATCTCGTTCCTCAACTATCATAACTAATGGGTATCTTCCCTCAGGAGAGCCATAACCTCAGTTTACCTCAGTTGCAAGAGTCTACTTCATTCAAGAGATTTAACATAGAGCTTACATCTGATCCACAGACCTGCTATGAGGCATTTCCCCATTTACTGTATATTAGATCAAATATGTACTGAAAATAAAGCCTTTAATTAGCACATATCTGATCCATTCCCTAGTTAGTGTTGGGTTGCAGTATATGTTATGAACATTCAGAAATCCCAGAATACTAGAACCATAAAATGTATCTAAATTTAACCCGGTTTTAATTTAAACATTCATTTTTCATTCATATTTAAGTGAGACTGAATTAATTCAGAAACCCCTTTAATAAAGAGTTTGCAAAGACCTTTTGAAACTATTTGCAACAACTCTGCAAATGATTGCTGTAGGTGTTCCCCTTCTTCAAACCTTGCGTGGGCATCATCTTTTCAGAAAGAACAGCACTGCTAATGTGGTCCTGTCTCTACCAAATCTAAGACAGGTGTATGACACACCTGTGTGATTGCAGCCCCCGGGGAACCTGCCTGTCCTCAGTCTCTGCCTCCGCAAAAATGGATAGATGTGTTTCCACTTCTCTGTGGGTGACAACCATGCCCCTCTTTTTCAGCCTGCATTCTGTGATTTCTGACATCGCCACCTCTTTTAAGTCATTGTCTACTGCTCCTGCTTCAATTTTGCTCCCTGACAGCATGCTGGAGGCTTTTTTTTTCTCTCTCTCTCCCTCAGAAACAGGTTTACACTACTGAGAAAGCAGCATTGCAAACCAAAGTAATCCTTAAAGGTCACTTATTTGGGCTTTAACACATTTAAGGTGAGGGAAGGAATGAGGGAAGGAAACAAACTCCGCGATCAGTCGTTGATCTTATTTTGCGGTTGGTGCGAAAAGCTACCCCGGAGACCTGCCTGATGAGTTGTTCTCTATGTATGTGTGTGCCTTTGGTTTTAATCATTACTTGATTAACATCCAGTTGAAAATAGAGCTGTGCTGCGTCAAGCAATTATTTTTCAATAAAGCACTGTTGCATATACTGTAAATATTAAGGCACATTTTCACCTGCCTTTCAGACATAAAAAAAGTTCCGGTACACATGTCGGTCATGTTTTCAGAAACTTTTCAACTTATCCATTTGCCAGTGACTATGCAGATGACATGGCACATACTGTATATTGTGCTGTACTGCTATTTCCCGTTCTATCACTCCAGCAATTCAGTCAGTTTCTCTCAATACAGCGCTGAAATGGAGCTGAACTAAATATAGCCCGAATCGCTTTGCTGCCTCTCTCTCTCTCTCTAAAAGTACAGCTACCTCACACATCTGATCACCAATTCAATCTTTTTTTTTTTTTTAATCAGTGCAGAACAGGGGGGGATGTAAGCGGAAGAGAAAACCGACAAGGTGAGCCTTAAGGAAAATTTGATCTTATTGATTAATGGTGAGGTAACCAAACAGAAGCGCTTGTTAATGCTTCACCCCACAGGGGCAATCGGTAGCCATGTCAACGGCGAGGAGCCAAGAACTCGCGGCAAGTGAGCGGTGAATTTCATGCTTGCTTTTTTTGTTTTGTTTATAACTTGAACACCACCTGGTTTCAATTCATACAACCAGATCTTTCACTTTAAACTGGCTCAATAATTCAGATCCTGGCAAGCATACATTCCCAATCAGCCACAAGACTGTCACTTAGGAGTAGGAAGTGTTTTTTTTAGCACTTCTAACTGACTGAGGAGAAGCAGGCCAAAAAATATCTAGCAGTTCATTAGCAGCAGAAGGAAGCGGAGTTATCTGGGATTGTCTAACGACTACGCTGATAATCCAGGATGTCGTCCATATAACAAATAGATTATTTCCATACAAATTATTGTATTTTTGCCTGCTGAACTTCAGAGTCTGATGATCATGACTTGAAATCATGCGACCAGAAAGCGTCTTGTTTATTCTTAAATTAAAATAAAATATATTTAACTTTGTACAGTAAGACTATCAGTATTTAAAAAAAAAGAAGAAAACAAACTAGAATGGAGTGGGAGTTCATCTTTCTAAGCCTGGTACTGTAGCAACATTTCTGATTCATAGCTACTCAAGCAGAATAGGAGTGGCAGGTTTAATATTTAGCTGAGACTGTATTTTTTAATATTCCCACTACGTGTTCTTTTTTTTTAAGAAGACACTGTCAAAGTCACTTTATCTGTTCTGTTCCACTGGTAAAAGAGAATTCATGCTCCGGCAGCATGTGTTTTTGTGTATTTACAACTGGAAAGCTTATCAAAGGTTAAAGAGGGACAGAAAAAAAAAATGGGCAGGTGGAAATGGAAAAGAAAGGCAGACAAGAACCTGAGAAACAAAAAGGGGGACGCAGAGGAAATGACAGTGGGTAAGGTAGGATAGGTAAAGATTGGATAGGGGACTGAGAGAAAGACCATGGCACGAAGGAGGAAGAGGAGAAGTGTGAAGAGATGACAGAAAAGTCAGAGAAAGAGAATGAGAAGGACAAATAACTGTTAAAAAAAAAAAAAAAAAAAAAAGAAGGACATTCTAGCTGCGGATCTTTAATAACTCTTTCAGGATATAAAAGAAAACAGGCCTGACAGCTAAGTTCTGCACAAGATATTTATAAAAGATATTTATTGTTTTGCATATAAGGTAGAACACCTAGTCAGAACAATGTGCTGAAATAGTTTATTAAGTGTTAGAAATGTCCCGTTTTAATACAGTGTAAAATACTGCAAAAAATAAGTAACTGGCTTAACTCACTTATAGGAAAATGGACAACGCCCTACATATGTGTAGCGTTCAAGTCAAACCAAGACTTTTGATTGTGCAGAATAACAGAACATACGTAGTTATGAGAGTGAAAACGAACAAATGCACTTATTCCAGTGTTTCACTCATGCTTGGATACCATCAATATAGGACATTTTCTCAGTAAACCGGATTCATGATCATGCCTGAAATGCGGGCCTACCAGGAACCCCTTTAATGATCCATCCATCCAACTAGGAACGCCTGTAGTCCAACTAGCGACCGTGTAGGCCAATGGTGGTCGTTGAAGGCAATGGTGACTATTGGATTTAGTTCTATTTTATGACCGTAGTAGGACATCTGGCATCAATGACCCAAGCTTGTGAAAATGGATTGGAGTGAGGTCAGGACTGTACAGGTAAGGTGATCATAATGATAACTCCCAGTTCAGTTCATGTAATGAAGCCCTGCACCACCAGGATCCGGGTTCGATTCCCAGCCAGGTTCGATTCCCGTCTCTGTGTGCCTGGAGTTTGCATGTTCTCCCAATGCTTGGTGGGTTTCCTCTGGGTACTTAGATTTCCTCCCACAGTCCAAAGACATGCACATTAGTTGAACTGGCATTCAACTGTCCATGGTGTACCCTGCCTTGTGCCCTAAGTTTCCTGGGATAGACTCCACGACTCCCTGCGACCCTTTATACAGCATTAAGTGGCAAAGGCAATGAGTGAGTGAATGAGTGAGTGAGTGAGTGAGTGAGTGAGTGAGTGAGTGAGTGAGTGAGTGAGTGAGTGAGTAAAAAAAGGTTTTGGGTTCCCCTTTTGTGCCTGGGTAGCTCTTGCACCCTAGGGCATGGCTCTTAAGGACCTGCTGTGGTGTCTGGCACCAGAACATTCATTGGATGATGTGGGTTGTACATGTATGGTGGGGCCCCATGGAATGGACTTATTTGTCCAGTGCATTCCATGAGTACTCAATCAAATCTGTGGAGTTTGGAGGCTGGGTTTTAAGTTTTTTGCCTGCTGGGCCCTTTGGATGGCAGGTTGTGGTGCAGTGAGTGTTGTGGTACTTTTCTATCTTAGCCAGTACTGACTTCTTCATCAGTTTGTTCTGCATTGGCTTTTCTGTGGGATTGGAACAGACAAACTGGCCTTTGGTACCTGCAGTCATGGGTGAGCCTTGGGTGCCCACAATCCTGTCACTAGTTTACTGGTGCATAGTTGGTGATCAATGTTGTTTAGGTTACCTGGGGGTTGTGTTGGTGTTATGGGTGATCATTGTAAACACACTACCAAGGTGGTATGGAAATGAAACAGAAACTCCTAGGAGGCTGATCCATTGTAAACTGAACTTTTTGTATTGTTTTTTACAATCAACAATGTTCGTAATTAAACTCATTTCATGTGCAAGACAACTAAACCCTTTTTCTTTGTTCCAATTTGCTACCAGTATGACTCACTACAAAAACACAGTCATAGCATTAGTTTGCTCGATTTTTAATTAAAACTCACCCAATATATTATTAATATAAAAGTGGATATTTAACTTAACTGCAAGGCTGATTCATAAATTTTGACAAAAAGGTCGACCGTGTATTTGTAGTGTTTCACAAAAAATAATAATATCATAGATTAAATATTACATGAATAATGATTATGACCAAAACAATTTTGGCATTTTGACACTTGATTTATCTCATTTTGCATTGAAACACATCATATAGGTTTGCTCTGCTTTAAGGCAGTGCATTTCATTTAGTTATTTTCTTTTCTTAATAATCTTAGACATATGTATGAACTTTTTTTAATGGGCTTAGTAATTCCAAGGCTAGATTTTAGTTAATGATTTACAACTGCCATTAAATAAACTACTGTATAGGCAGTTTATCTAAGTTAAAAGTACAAAGAAATATTTCAAAAACATGAAGAAAATAATGATCTACACATAAAAAGGAAATAAGACGACCAATCAAACAACAACAAGACAGAGAGTTCAAAGACTAATGATTTCACCAGATATGAAAAAAAGTCAATTAAAATATTGAGGACTTTCACAAAAAAGGAAAAGGAGGCAGTGTTAAGAAGTACACAATGCTTAAAGTGGGAGCATAGTATATGTATAGTGGATTTACATAACGCGCTAAAGTGAAAAATAAAATAAATGACAAGCTATAAAGAAATGCCAAGCAGAACTAATTTTCATATAGTGTTTGCATTAAATAATACAGCATTTTTGCTTAAACTCAAATTGTGTGTCATGGGATTAATGTGTCCAGGTCACTAACCCTAACCCTACAATCACTACAGTACCGTGTCTAATGGTGTAAATCTCAGAGGAGACTTTTAGAAAGAAGCCGTTGATCCGTACTTCAGCCGTGTTAAAATCTTACTAATGAGCTATGAAATGTGATTTCCATTAATTTACTTTATAGCTGAGTTAATTTAAATGTCTTCACCTGCTCTTCAAGAACAAGAATAAAACTGGCACATTATTCTGGTAGAAATGTCAGTAGATTAATTGGCTTATTGCCTGATTTGTCCGGAAAATAACACACCAGTAGAGTCATATGTTGTACATTGCATCCTTGTTGTTATAAACTGTCATTTATAAGTCGTTGACTTACGTTTAAGTTATTCAAGACAAGACTGTTTGGTGAAACTTTAATCATAAATTCATCTTCTGAACTAAAACTTACTTTATTGCAGTGAGTCTAAAATCAATTTGAAACTATAGTTGATGTATTAGGACATCATGCAAGGTTTAAAAGAATGACATTTTATATTTATTTAGTTGAGCGGAGTTATATGAACTTTAGGTTACAGTTCATGGTGGATTTGTTGTAATGTTCCACCTCCACACTGGCTCTACCCCTCTGCCATTCGTTGACATTTCTCATCTCATTATGATGGCCCTATGATGGCTCTTTGTTCTCTCTGTTTTAGATACTGGAATATTTGTATATGTTTGCCAGGATGTGTAAACAATAATTTCAAAATACAAATAAGGAAACAAATCCATTAATGTATTAACACTATCCTTGTAGAACTTTACAGGTGTTTAATTGACAATAATATGCCATGCAATCTGACCGTTGTTCCGTCCATGATTTAATTTCAGCACTTATCTATTTAAAAGAGAACAACCTCACAAATTCACAAATCTTTATTCAGTTTTTAAAATACAATATATAATTCAGGTATTAAATGCATGGATGATGAAGTGTCATTTTGTCAAATGATTAGTTTATAATAATGTTATTATTCTAATTGGGTCAAAATGTTAATAGAGTAGCTACAGAAATCTGTAAACGTTCATCAGGAGTGTTGGAACCTGGGCCAGATACTGTTATCAAATTATATTTATTTTTACAAGTAAAATAAAAGATGAAATATTGAAGCAACAATGCAAGATTTCAATTTATCGACAATTAGTTCAAGTTTCAAGTTAGTTACGTACAAAACAGTTCATGCAGCAGCACTGAAGTTTCATGAAGTGCAAGACAGAAAACTCAGAAAGAGCATCGCACATGCTGAAATCTCCAGCAAAGACTCGTATAGGAAAAACGTGCAAATATTAATGATGATAAATACGTTGCCCAAACGTGCGAAAAATACACTTAAGTATCTTTTGAAAATACAAACAGATGCATAGGCTACATTTAGTCAATTCAGCTGCATGCATTTTTGGAAGTTTTAATAGTTCTTTCTCTTTTTTTTTTTTTTTTTTTGCACTTGAGGTAAAAAACGTGTAAACATACAGTATTTTCACTGTTAAGGGCAAACAACCCGAATGCAACAAAAATGCTCGAATACTTAATTAAAACATAATAGATATATATATTTTTTGTTAAAAACGTAAACATTTATAAATATACAACGATACATTCTTAATTTTTTTAGCGTGCAAATTCCATTTCTGTGAGGGTCACTGTAATGAATGAGACTTTGAAAGACACTTGAAAGTCTCGTTCAGCTTTTCCCCGACAAACGCAAACGACGAAGCGAACGAGTTTCATATCCGCGCGCGGCGCAACATGAAACCAGGCGCGCGGTGGAGCCTCCGCCCCGAGTGCACCGATCTGTCCTCGCGCTCGCTGCAGTTACCCGAGTCCGATCATCACCGCTTCGACGTCTTTAGACGGTCGCCGCTCTTTCACTAAAAAGTTGATCATGCTCTCGGACTTGATCATGAGGTTGCAGCCGAGAAAGAAGATGCCGAAGACAACGGTGAGAGAGAGCACGCACAGCACCGCGATCTGCACGGCGCGCGTCACGAACAACTTGCGCTCGTCCGGCTCGAGCGCCAGAGACCCTCCACCGGCGCCGCCGCCGCCGCCGTCGCTCGCGCTCACCTCGTCCACGAGCGTGCCCGCGAGCTGCTGGCTGCTGTTCAGGAGAGCGCCGTGCGCAAACAGCGTGCTGTTGAAAATCGTCGCGTTCATGGTGAGTCGGTCACGCAGATGTTCACCAGATGTCTTCTCTGAGCAGTTGCATCTGCTTCTGGCGTCGCATGTGGGGAAATAAATAAACTGGCTGGTTTGTTGAGAACTTTTACCTCGTAGCGCAGACCTAGAAAGTCCTGCTGTATCCTTCTTAGGTGGAGCTTCCAACTGGAGTGAGGAGGATGATGGTGCGTAAAGGCGAGGGAAACTAGTGATGAAACTGCGCTCTTCGTGGACATCACAGAGTCTCATAGGCTCATTGTGCGTGTGCGTGTGTGTGTGTGTGAGAGAGAGAGAGAGAGAGAGAGAGAGAGAGAGAGAGAGAGAGACTCTCTGAGGAGGATACTTTAGTCCTAATGAGACAGAGAGCCATCACTCCATGGAAGTGTTCTACTATACACTCTCTGTAAAAGAAAAAATGTACTGATATATCTCTTTCCTTTGTTCCTTGCTGGCACTTTAAATGTTACTTTTGAACTTTTGTGGCTACATTGAACATATATTTGACCTAAAATGACTAAATGATCATTAAAGTACAGCAGTTATGTTATATCACCCATACACTTCTGGCATTTTAGGTAACACTTTGAATATTTCAAATTCTCTCGCTGTATTGACTTATATTATCGTCTCATCGGCCAAATCAAGTCAAATTCAAATTTAAATTGTCACATACACATTCAAACACAGTATGATATGAAGTGAAATGCTTATACGACTGCTGATGACCTTAAGAGTTCAAAAAGAAAGTTTCTATATCGCTTTATCCTGTACACATGGGTCTGGAGCCTATCCCAGGAAACTTGGGGCATGAGGCAGGGCACACGCACACTCACATGCTCATTCACACACTACTGGTCATTTAGGAACATTAATCTGCAAGTTTTTGGACTGTGGGAGAAAACCAGAGCACCTGGAGGAAACCCACCAAGCATGGGAAGAACATGCAAACTCCATGCATACAGACGGGGTTATCGAGGCGGTAATTGAACCCGGAACCTGGAGGTGCAAGTCACCGTGCCACCTATTGACTGATATTGTATCAGACCAATCTGATTTCATGCAAAATTTATCAGAAGGAGAACAGTTAACAATATGAAGTTGCAAGAAATACTCAGAGAGTTACATTCCTCAAACGGACACCTTTATTCAGCGCAATAGTGTTACATTTTAGTTGTTGGAAAACCACAAATTGGCTTTAGATAGATTGATAGATAGATACTGTAGATAGATGATCTATATAAAAGATAAAAGAACATTGTAGCAGTTCATAAGTTGTTCAAATGTGGATTTAAGTGGATTCGGTGGGTCACATGGGGTAAAGCAAACCCATACTGTAAGTATGGCTACATCCAATGCAGAAAACTAACCTAATACATAATATGTATAGATTCTACCCTGCATATTATGTTGTATAGTGCAGCAGTGCATGGCAGGTTCATAGCTTCTCTAGCCACAGGTATCTAAAACACTGGTATCTGGGTCGTTGTTAACAGGTGAGCACTCATAGCAGTTCTTGACATGTTTTGACAGTTTGTCAAGATTGCAAGTGTGTAGATAGTGTGTGATGGTTCAGCATTGGCGGTTCTAGTGTGCATGGTGCCCTAGGCGAATTCCCCTTCAGTGCCCTGACAAAAAAGTGAAGTAAAATAAAATAAAAACTTTTGCCCTAACTTTTTACTTACATTTTATTCAGACATTTGGAAGAAAACAAATAAATCATTATAAGCTTTATAAGTGTATAAAAAATTCCAGTGGTATATAAGTTAAGAACATAGCAGCACAGGTTAACAAACGTAAGTGTTATACTAGCCTATTTTATAATATACATAATGTTACACTCATAAGTGATGGCATAATGTTACACTCATAAGTGATGACATAACTGCATACATTTGTCTTTTACCTGTTTCTTCTTTTTTTTTTCTCTTTTTTTTTCCAAACTGGGTACCTAATGGCTTTTTTATTATTTGACAGGCATCTGGGCATTACCCACTCCCAATTAAGAGTTAAGACTAAACTATTTCACCTCAGGGGTGTGTAGACTGGTTACATAATATAATTAATGATTTCACACAAAGCAAAAGAATGAAATATGCCTCTGAACCTATACAGTACAATACATATCCACTGTATTATGAATGAACTATGGTTTATTCGTTAGCATTTCATAATGTGATTGATTTTACTAGTTGCATTGCTGTACAAAGTTAGACAAGCACTTTTTTCTCTGCTTCCAGGGAGTAGACCTGAGGTGACGTCCTGTTGCCACCTCTTTCTCCATCTTGTTCAAGTGAGTCAGTACCCTGCCTCGCTCACAAAATAGAATCAGGGTGTTAACAAGGTTAATCAACCCACAGTAACATGAAAAAAAAAGTAATGTGCAAATGAGTGATAGAAAAAATCAATCACATAAAAGTTATCATCATTATGAACTTTTATTTTCTTTTTTCCCACATGCTTGTTGCTGCCCCCCAGCAAGATGCCACCCCTCTGTGACGGCCAATTCATGGATGATTTATTAAGGCATGTGACATTAGTTGTGTGCCCAAGAACAATCATGAATTTCAATCTTGGACAATTTGGGGTACTCTTATAAGACAGTTTAATGACTGAACAGTTGTATTGACTGATTCCTGTTCATATGGAGTCAGTCAACATAACAAAAAGTTTATTTCTGGTGACAAAAAACAGGGTTTATTTTTTTATTGCAGAATTTCCGAGTAGACGACAGCCACTCTAACTTTATCTGACACAGCTGTCACTTGAACCTCTCCCATCATAGCTGTTTCTAAATGAAAACCACTTAAAGTCTAGGCTCATGTGGCCTTCGGAGTTGTCCAAATATGTCAAAATGCCTGAAAGTTTGAAGCTCTTTGATTATTTACATGGTACAGACCATAGTGCCATTAAATGAAGGCTGGAGAAATGAACAAATCTTTTTTTCGAAAGCCAATGGAAAGGACTTTGCTGAGCAGTATGCAGGCGTGTGGTGGTGGACAAATGTCAACCTGACAGGAAAAGTACTGGAAGGAACAGGCAGTGATAATTACGAAACAAGAAAAGATAATATCGGAAAAACAATGGAAATTTTTTTTCTATACAAATATAGATGCTTGGACTGTCAGAGAAATGTTTATTTTGGGGGAAATTAAAATGTCTAGACTGTCAGTTTTATTTAAACTGGGTTCATTTTATTCATTCAGTTGTCAAGCCGAAGTCTGTTATATGTCATTACTGTTTATCTCATTTGTCAAGAAAAAGCTAAAAAAAATTGAAATGGTGAAGTGTGTGGAGAAGTAGCTAACTGGATCTCAAAATGCCTATTTATACCTGAATAAATGGCTTTGCCAAATTGACAGTATTAAACAGCATTTGGTTTGTATGAGAGGGAAAGATGTGGTGGTCTAACACTATAAGTATATTACAAAAGTACTTGACTAGTCATCTTTTCCATATCTAATACAAAACTGTCATGACATCAATAAAAATCTAAGCAGTAGCTAGGATGCTTTTCTGCCATGTTCATCTTCAGCCACATCACATTCTGAAAAAGAGTCTGGGTTGGCATCTAGCAGCTGGCATGCACTGCTGATCTGTGTCTAAACTAGCAAAGTAGATTGAATAGTGATGTGCAATCCGTGGCTCTCAAATCCCTGTGTATAACTGGTCACAATGGAAACCCATGTGCCACAGTGCAAGAATTTAATTAAAATTTTAAATTAACAATACATGCAGAAAGAATCTTTTGGGAGCAGGTGGGAGAGGGATTAAAAATTCAATTCAATTCAATTCAATTTTATTTATATCTCGCTTTTAACAATAATCATTGTCTCAAAGCAGCTTCACAAAATTAAAAGAAGAAGATTATGGAAATCATAAAAAAGTTGTATACATGCATCTCCACTTTATGTAAAGTGATATATATATATATTTTATCATTAATGTTATTTAGGCTGCACGGTGGTTAGCACTGTCGCCTTGCACCTTTAGGGCCCGGGTTCGATTCCCGGCCAGACTCGATTCCCATCTCTGTGTGCATGGAGTTTGCAAGTTCTCCCTGTGCTTGGTGGGTTTCTTCCAGGAACTCCGGTTTCCTCCCACATAGGTTAGGTTAATTGGTGTTCCCAAAATTAGCCATAGTGTGAGTGTGTATATGTGTGTGTGCCCTGTGATGGATTGGCACCCTGTCCAGGGTGTACCCCGCCTCATGCCCTAAGTCTACTCAGATAGGTCCCAGGCCCCCCCGTGGCCCTGAATACAGGATTAAGCGATATAGATGATGAATGAGAGTGAGTGAGTGATAAATGTTATTTATTTTATTATAAATAAATAAATAAATAAATAAATAACCTCTTTTCCAGTGTAATCATGTGCAGTTGGCTACAGAACTGGATTAATCTAATGTGACATATTTCCAGACTACATTTAGCAGCTTTCTTTACCATCTGCTTCCCATATGCCTTACCGTTTTTTTTTTCTTTCTTTCTTTTTTTCTTTCCACAGCCTTAAAATAGTCTATGGAACTCCTAGTAAACACTAAATCTTATATTTATTGCAAAACTGCAAAAACACATCATTAAAATTTCTTGTGTTTTCTCTCCAGGTTCACAGGTTAATGATTTTCCTGATTGTATGTACTGCATGTGGAAAGCTAAAACACTGAAAATTATTATTTTTTAAATCTACATATTGCATTCTAATTTGCAAATTAAAAGAAAAAACATGGTCTCATAAGAAGCCAAATCAGACAGAAATTCAATATCTACACATATAATAAACCAGTGAAGATATTTAATTATTAATTATTAAATATTTAATTATTAATTAATAAATATTGATTTTTTTTAATTCATTATAAAAAAAGATTGGGAAGAACATAAGATGAGTAATAGAACACATCAAAAAGGTTTTTGGGATTTTTATCTGTCTTTTGTCTGTCTGTTTGTTTATGCACACATCACATAAAAACTACTAAAGTACTTTTAATGGAGTTTCCTACAGGTGTATTTGGCCGAGCTTGAGATAACATATAGGCTTTGTTTCGTCACAAGTGGCCTGTAGAAAGAGAAGATATGCTACTTTTAAATTTAAATGAAAAGCTTAGGGGTGTGCAATTGAAATCCACTTAATAAATAAATATCCATGAAAATCTATCTGTGCATCATTCATGAACACCACTTGCACATTACAGGAACTCAACTAGAGTTATTGGCAAATCCCACTGAACAATCATGACTTCATTCCAAGCCATTTCCACAGGTTTGGACCATAAAATGTGTTCTTGGTTCAGACACTAAGCCAGCAGTCCGATCATGTCTCCGGCGTACTGAGAAAACTTTACTTACTTTACGGCGTACTTACTCCCTTGATGGTGTCTCCAAGCGAGCACTAGTGAAACTCTAAGCATTAGAGTAGTAGGGGATTATATGGGGAAATAAAGGGAGTTTTTACTTTCATAACTGTGTCTACACAATCAAAAGCCCAGAATTGATTTAAATGTCCCTTGTATTACTCTGTAAGTTAGATTTAAATTATATTATCTCTGGGATCATGACTGGAGTAAACAGTTTCATATGATTTTAAATATAAGAGGATTTGGATGGAGATTTATAATATAAACATTTACAGGAATGTCCATAAATATTTAGACCTTGACAAAATTGTCTCTCATAGTACTGTATAATGAAGGTGAAATTAAATAATGAAGAGGAGTGCAGACTGACGGCTTTAATTTGCAGATATTTACATTCAAATCAGGTGAACTGTGTAGGAAATACAGCATTTTGTATATATGGTCCAACACTAATTACACAAACTAATACTAACATAAATTAAGTTGTCATCCAGATAGCACTAAATGCTGGGATTCTTCAGAGCTATGCTCTGCCAGTGCATTTATCATCTAAGACTAAACGATTCTTAGCCATGCATGCCAGATAGATTGTCAGCGAGTCACATTGATTAAAATGACCAGAATAATATAAGTTCTAGCCAGGAGTTTTGTTTTTGAAAGTTTCAGATGATGCATCATTGTAAAGAAAGCCATCTCTTCTGAGAAACCTCTCAGATAGCAGTGTTACCCAGCTAAAAGTCCAGATAAATAAATAATTTATGTTAGAAACCCCAAGGTCATGTCCACACCACTTTACTATATACCTGATATTGTATAGTCCATTATAATTCTTTTATACAATAGCATGTGGTGCAAACTGATCCAAATGAGTTCTAAGAATCACTTAAGCCCTTATTATAGACTGGCATGTGTACAAAGCTCTTGCTTAAAGGCTCTTGCATACAGGCTGCTTTAAATTAGCACAGCACAAGCTAGTTATTTTCCTTTGGGTCTGGATGTTGGCAGGACACGTGTTCATTATTTTACCATGGATTTATCTAAACTGTGATAATGATATCACAGAATATGCAAATATGAAGTGAGCCTTGATACCGTCTGTAGCCATCATTAAAATGGCCAGTTTAATGACCTGTGGGATCACACTGCTCAGTTGGCTTTTTTTATTATTATTATTATTCAGGCTCCCAGCAAATATAATACATAAGAAATTCAAATCATATCAACTGAGTCTTGAAATGCTTCCAAAACATCCATTATTCTGTGTTTACTGGAAGTGTGTAAAAGTGTTCTGGTATAGATTTAACACTGGATAGAGAGTAGCTCAATGAGATGAAAGTACTACAGACTAAAGCACTCGAGTATTGATCGAGTACTTATTAATTTATTCATTCATTCATTTACATTTACACACTAATCCTGTGTACAGGGTCACAGGGGCCCTAGGGCCTATCCCAGAAATCGAGGCAGGGTACATATTGCACAGGGTGCCAATCCAGCACAGGGCACACACACATACGGTACACACAGTCACACACTATGGGCAATTTGGGAAACATCAGTTAGCCTAATCTGCAAGAATCCGGAGTACACAGGCAGGAATCAAACCTGGCCGGAATCGAACCTAGGTGGCGGTGCACGGCAACAATGCTAACCATTAAGCCACTGTGTTTGGTGAAAAAGTGAATTTTCATTAGGATCATATAGCAAAATTTGTCATAATACTTAATGCCTTTATATGTCATGTTTCATTCTTAATTTTTTGTTACTATGCATACACATTTATATTTATATCAAGTAAAAAGAAACACATTTGCTAAATACGATTTCATGCCCTTTAATGTAGTGTTAATTCAAATCTTTCAATCTTAACTGTCAATCAAATGAAACTTGGCCAATTTAGATTTCACATGAAAAGACATAAATCTGAAAAAAAAATTATGAAAAATTGTTAAATTATTGCAACATGAATTTGATATGGTTACAGATACTAAAGCTTTTTTGGGGGAAAGCCTTAATTTTGCACAGGATTCTTAATTTAAGCAACAAATTTTACAGCGGCACACACGTTTTCTGTATTATATTTATAACATAAAAAATTGTGCACCAATACTGTTTTGGCCATGCATACATATGTTACTCACTCATTTATTCACTCACCATTCTTGCCGATCCCATGCACTTATGCTATTGACTAAGCCCAGTTATTTAATATAGGAAGAACACAAAGGGTCTAAGAACTGACCCCTGCAGAACCCAGTAAAAATTAATGTAGTTTGAGAAATGAATCATACTGTTCTTTGAATATAAATGTCACATAAAGTACTCTGCTGTTATGAATGTCCAAAGTACCACAAAATATTTACTGAATTATTAATGATGAAAGTGAACCAGATGTTCCTGACACTTCTGAGGAAACCATTTGTTCATTAATCTTGTGTGTCCTGTTATGTATTCAGGATAATTTTCTATGAACTTCCATGTGCTGTAGGACACCTTGCTTCTGAGGCACATCGCTGCCATGCAAGACAAAAAAATGCATCAGCATCTTGTTACTATGAAAAATGTATCATGTTATGATGAGAAAAGCATCTGGTTAGGATGAAATAAATATATTATTAAAGCAACATAATGGATATAGTTTGCATGGTTACCAATTGATTCTGACAAATGGTGCAAATAAAAGAATTAGTCTAATAATTCTTCATGCTTGGTTTCAACCAAAATGAGAATTTAATGCTAATGAGCGGTGCAGATGGTATTGTTATTAGTATGCACATATTCCTAAATCCATGCATTTATATAAACTTCAAAATTCATCAGTGTTATTAGCTGCTAGCAGGTTACAAATTATAGCATATTAAAGGTCTACAAGATGGGTACGTTGTTGTGCAAAACAGTCAAATTTCTGTTGAAATTAACAATCTTAGAGTAGAGCTGAACTGAGATGCAAAACTTGGTATCAACACAGGATGTGCTATGTTACATATACAGTACACCAGTATTTGCAACTGTATAATGATGATCATGGGATGTGAGAACCTATAATTTATGTTTTTTAACACATTTTTTATTTAATATTATATTATATACACCAATTAGCTGTTACATTAACGCCACCATGAGGTGAACTGAAAAATGTTGATCACCAAGTATACACCAGCATTGTGGGCACCCTATGCTTACCCAAGGTTGTGGAGACCAAAGGCCAGCCCGATTGGTCCGATCCCACAGAAAAGCCAATGTATCACAAATTGCCAAAACAAAAAAAGTAAATGCTGGCCATGATAGAAATGCACCAAAACATCCAGCAGACAAAGAGCCCAGGGCTGTTGAACTGGCCTCCAAACTCACCAGATCCCAATCCAATTGGACACTCTTGAGATGCTCTGGACAAACAAATCTGATCCACAGGAGCCAACATTTTGGTGCCAGACTCCACAACATACCCCCAGATGCCCACCTGAGCCTCTCCCTGAGGGGCCAGAGTTACCCTGGTGGCAGGGGAACACCAAAGTGAGGTGGGTTTCATTTGAATGGTTTTAATGTGATGACTTGAAATAATAATAATAATAATAATAATAATAATAATAATAATAATAATAATAATAATAATAATAATGATGATGTGCATTTCTTGTTGTAACAATCTGATCCTCTTGCAATACCAATAGTAATAATAGTAATAATTCATTTATTAATAAGATGGATTACTGTAATAAACTGTTGTTTTCTCATAATAAGACAAAACCTTTTAGTTACAACAAGGTGGTTTTCATAGACTAAGATTTTTTTTTGTACATGGTGGCATTGTTCTTCTGCACTTTTCCATCTCATAAAAATATAAACTTAAATATTTTCAAATAAAAATATAGAACAGGTACTTTAAGGCTGCCTACTGTTATTCCCCCTTATTTTATTCCCACATTTAAAACATGCTCTATGCAATAATGCATGAAAAGCCTGGATAAAGTGTGCTGGGAGTTAGACTAACATACCCCTGTGTACAAGTGAGATGAGATGACAAACACTATGCGGTTTATTATACCCTCCACAATCATATGATAGCATAACGTTACTTCAGTGATAATTTAAACCTAATTAACCTTTTTGAAATAGTGACCATTAAGTCATTAAATTCATAGTTTGAACGAAAGACTTAAATCCCTGCGTATGTTCTTAAAGTTCTTCATTTTGTTCTATCTGAGCCAGCAAATCTAACAGGCTTTGGCTGCCAGCCTATAGTTGGCTACATCCTGAGCAGTCATGTCTGTCTCTATTCTTATAAATCTGTCCAATTATCTAATGTTAGTCATTTGGAAACTTCTCCCACTCTTGTCATTTTAAATATAGAACCTTCGGCTCTGTACTAACTGCCAGGCTGCTGAGATACAATGCAATTTAATCTGATGCCACACAATCATTCCTTCTCTTATGCTTTTGCCACATTTTGTAGCTTATAATCATTTCAACAATACAAATTCTGTCAAAGACCAAAACACCTTTAAAACTTGCTTAACCTTTTTTATTTAATAAAAAAAAAAATTGTCAGAAAGCAAGCATTTGAAACAATTAAAGTACAAAAAATAGATATATAAATTAAACTATACATTAATTATACACTAATTGCTCTAATGTAATTTGAGCACAGGTCCCTTCCTGCTATAATTCATAATTTTTATAAATATATAATAATAATAATAATAATAATAATAATAATAATAATAATAATAATAATAATAATAAAAGTATTTAAAGTGTGCTAGAGGAAACATACTTGTGAAAACTCTTTTGAAAAATATGATCAATAACTAATTAGCTTCATTGACAAGCCATGAAGAAGGCTTATCATTGGTTTAACATGTTTAAATGAACATTACAAGTTGCTATTACAATTTGATGGAACAGTAAATAATGCATAATGTTAATTATAGTAATAATTCTTTCTTCATGGAGAGTTTATTAAATTTTATATGCATTCTTTTTGCTTTCTTTGCTTGAATGTATAATTTTTCATTGGCATACAATCATATATTGGAGCAAATCCAGATGATAGACATCAGCTTAATAAAGTTAAGGAATGTGAAAGGCCTAAGACATTGGGTGCGTTGAACCTTTCTGCTATTTAATTCTGAAAAGACAAAAGAATTGGTACTAGGATCACATGCAGCTTGACTGATAAGCTTCCTGATTGCACAGTAACTCTGGATGGCTCTTCTGTTTCATCATGTGCAGCACCTAAAAGACCTCGGTACGATTATTGATTCAAGCCTTTCCTGTGAAGCTCATGTACATAATATTACTAGGATAGTATTTGTTCATCTCAGAAATATTCCTTAGATGAGAAATATCATTTCACTGCATGACGCATAAAAAGTTCTTCATTTTGTTACCTCTTGGATTATTGTTGAGGCTTACTGTTTGGGAATTCCACTAGGTGCATAAACAAGCAATAGTTAGTCTGTATTAGAACCAAAAGATATGACCATAACACCCTGCCACATTATCTCCACTGCACTGGATGTGAAATTTTGCAGTGACTTTAAAATACTTTTTTGGACTATAAATAACTGTATGATCTCACACCATATTACCTTAGTGAACCACTGTTATTCTATTATCTGTACACTGTAAAAAAAAAAACGGTGCGTAAATCGGTAAATTTTCCGATAAAAAAACGACAGCTGTGGTTGCCAGAAGTTTACTGTAAAAAATACGGTATCAATGTTTTTGGTTCTACGGGATTGCACTCATTATGCTGCATATTTTACAGATTTTAATTGTCCTTTTTTTCGAGCCTGACCAGGAATCGCAGGCAACTGTTGTCGTTGTTGGACTTCCTCGGTTTCCCCACATCCCCTCACACGACTTGCACTCCAACAACGACAACACTTATGTAGCAAGCATGGTAGTGTAGTGGTTAGCACTGTTGCCTTGCACCACCAAGGTCTGAGTTTGATTCCCCGCCACGCTCTAAAAAAAAAAGAGCAATTAAAATCTGTAAAATATGCAGCATAATGAGTGTGATCCCGTAGAACATTGCTACCGTATTTTTTACAGTGAACTTGTGGCAACCACAGCTGCCGTTTTTTTATCGTAAAATTTACGCTTTGTTTTTTTACAGTGCAATAACGGTGCTACCGTATTTTTTACGGTAAAATTCTGGTAACCACAGCTGCCAGTTTTTTACCGTAAAATTTACCGTTTTTTTTTACAGTGTATGCAAAAAGGTGCATGCTATTTGTGAATACCTCGTGTAATGAAGGTTTCAGCTGGGGCCCGAAATTCCTCTTACAAAGCTCCACAGTTATGGGGCATCTGAATGATCTACTCACTAGACCTACCTTTACATGGAAAACACTTACAGCTGCAGTGAATAGCCCCATATAGGCTTCTCTATTATATATGTAATTACTGAGGATGATGTCATTTACAAATCATGAACATGGCTTTCTACTACACTTGACATAAAGAGTTTTGCTACAATTTCTATGAAGACTGAAACTGCCACAAACAGTTTGGTCTTCATTAGTAAACACTTGGTAACCTCAATAAACTACTTATTGTTAACTAAAGTGACTGTCCTGTTGTATTATTACATGTGACTGTAGCACACAGTAAAATAAGATATTGATTTATCTATGGTTGCAATATCCAGTATCACCCAAATGGATGGATTCCCTCTTGCGTTTCGTCTCAATGTTTCTTTCTTATTGCATCTGAGGTGAGTTTTTCCTTGCCACTGTTCATTAGAAATAAGGTGATGAAGCAATACATTTACATTTTAAATTAATACCCATAATGTATGTAATGTAGTTTACTGTAATAGTTATGTATCATTTCCTTTGAAAAAAGTTTCATTTTACAAGTATCCATTGACAAAAGTGCTATACAAAGGAAATTCTTTGCCAGAAAAGAAACACATATTGCAAGATATCATTTTACCAAACTGATAAATGAGAAACCTCAAAATGATTGGTCACTTCTCAGTATTTAGTTAACTTAAGGTATTAGGACCGAGGAGAGCAAACAAAAACCTGATTTGAGAGCTAAAAATTAAAAATGCATTCCTGAAATTACAATGTTGTACAGAAATTT
The DNA here is from genome assembly GCA_011419295.1 of Clarias macrocephalus. Lineage (NCBI taxonomy): Eukaryota > Metazoa > Chordata > Actinopteri > Siluriformes > Clariidae > Clarias > Clarias macrocephalus. The sequence goes on from JAAGKR010001293.1 coordinate 27,774, forward strand.
TTGCCATCCACAAAGGAAGGAGTGCCCCCTTAAATCCTGTTTTTTAAGTTGTAATCTACAAGGGTGAGTCAAAGATTATCTGCACTCTGGCTGAAGAATCTGTTATAATTAGTTTTAGAAAATACAAATACATAATTTTTACTCATAATGTCCTTATTTTTCAATAAGTTTAGTTTATCTGTTGACAAGCTTTCGGATTCCCTCATTAAAAAATGTTTTAGGCTGAGCTGCGAGCCGTGAAGTGAATCTTCATCCTCGTAGGGCTGCTTTCAGGGATAGTCTAATGGAGCAAGATTAGGACTATAGGGAAGATGCTTTAACAACTCAAAATGAAGTTTTTGCAGAGCGTCTAAGTGTGGGCAGAAGTGTGTGGACGAACATTGTCATACAAGATCACGGAAATCGAAACAGAATTTTAGGCTTCAGCCTTTCAATAAGCACCTCATTTAACAAGCACTGTTGATTGTTAAACACTTTTTCTGATGATGTTCCAATACTGGTTGTGAAAATCCCAGAAATCTGTACACGTCGATTTTCCAGTTGATGGTTGACTTTTGAACTTTTTCACACTGTTTACTCTCAGATTCGTTGGGATGAATCCATGTCTTGTCACCAATAATAGTAATTAATGCAGATATTATAATAAATGCTGGTACACCTGTACATTCATACAACTGTCAAGTGGATAAAATCCTGAACATGTTACATTTTAGATCAAACATCAAAATGTAGAAAATGTTATGTGAAAAATGTGTATGCATGATTATTGGTGGCAGATTGAATATTTGAAATTCTGGATATTTCAGAAATATTTCTATACAGTCATGGGAGGACAAGCTACAGTAAGGCAATGTTTTTTTTAATCATCAGGTGCCCACTCAAGCCTCGGAGTGCTGTTCCTGGCTGCCAGGAGTGGAATCCAATGAGATCTTCTGCTTTTGTGCAGTGTGAGAGGCTTTTTTGCTCACCTCAATTGTAAAGAGGGTTTATTTCAGTTACTGCAGGCTTTCTGCTCCCTGACCATTATCTTCTTACATCAGTAAGACATTTTTGCCCAAAGTGCAGACTTCTGACTTTCAGTGTAAATATTTTTCTCTTCACACCATCCCCTGTAAGCACTAGAAACTGCACTTACAAGTTAGATCACATTTTCCCATTTTGATATTAGAAATGAAAATTTGACCATTGGCTGCATCATTTTTTGCTTTACAGGTTTTTCTAATAAAGTGATTGCTGAGTGTAGTTAAATTTACTATGCAGTGTATTTGTGCATACAATTCCGCAATGATTTACTGACTCAACTCTGTGTCTAATTATAAAGCATTCATGTGTTAAATCAGGCAAAACATCAGGCAGCATAAAAAGTTATTATGGTGTTTACTGGTGTAATCTGACCAGACTGTAGCATGAGATCTTTGATCTTTACATGAATGAAAGAACCACATTGTTTTTCTTGGAACTACTTGCAAACAAATGAAAAATTATGAAAAACTAATAGATAAATACATTTGTAAACACAGCAATTCACTTACGGAACTGGTGCCATTACGCTGTTATGCCTTGTATGTTTTTCAGACATTACAGTATACTTATCACTTCCTACACACCAGCCTCGTTATGCACTTACGTACACACAAACAGTAATAAAAGCTTGTTATTACTGCCTGTGTATGTACATAATTAATTGATGCAGACAATTCAATTGCTCCAGCTAATTGTTCAACTTGACTTCTGGCCCATACAATTGTTTGATATTAATCGTTAATCCGTGTACAAACCATGTAGCTTTATTATGCATGCAAGCTTTATTAATTACGTATGTTTATGACAAGAGGGAAGAGCACATCACCATTTAGTATACATGCTCTCAGGCCCTATTTTTTTTCACTTACTTACTTAACTGAAGATGAATTCAGTTGTTTTTTAAGATTATTAAGGATTAACCCAGATGTGAACATGATAAGCCTTTTATCCATTTGAAGGATTAGAAATGAGTATGAAGACTGCAAAACTAAAAAGTGGAGCTCTAATTCTGATTAACTTTTTTTTTCTTCTTCTTTTCTTTTCCTTGATGTGTGTATTAAAACTCAAAAAAAACTGCCCTTTACTGGCGAGACTAATGATGACATGCAAACTGTATATGCATTTAGCTGTATGTACTATAAATATAGTGTGCAGATAGCCTGCATATGGCCATACAGCAACAGGCCTCCAAGTTGTTCCTTAGCAACAGGCAACCTGTTTGCATGGCGACAGATGGTTAGTTAAGTTATTTTCGTTGGAAAAATAGGAGGGAGGGTTTGCAAAAGGGCTGGGAAGAAGGATCGACAGAGAGCGGGAGAGAGAGAGAGAGAGAGAGAGAGAGAGAGAGAGAGAGAGAGAGAGAGATGCAGGAGAAGGACCGCAATGATGTTTCCACTTAGCTGGGGGAATTGGCAGCCTAGCAACACAATGTAAGTGATGTCCCTTAGCAACCAGATGGGCATTGCCCCAGCTCACAGACTCACTGTCACGTTGTTACATGCAAGGGTACATTCACAAATTAGTTCAACTGTTACTGTTAACTTTTTTAAACCAGCTACCATCTTGTAATCTGCCCAACATTCTTTCCAGTGCACATGGTAACAGATTAAAGAGTTAAAGTTAAAATTATCAGGCCCAATAGTGCCAACAAAAAAAAAGATATTTTGATGGATACTGTTTCCAAGATCCTAAAGAGAGGGGGAGTAAGGAGAAATGCATTTCAGCGAATCTAGTGGTGAGCGAGGTGTATGCTAAGTTAAAATTTAATTAATTAATTAAATTACAGCATCCAGTTATTCACATCCAGCTCCACAAACTCCAGTCCACGTGTTGTGTCTCATTTTCTCATGCCTCTATGTCAATAAAATTAAATAAAATAAAATAGCACTTCCTCATTCCTTATATGGTAATACTTCCTATAGCCCGTGTCCAGATAAATATACATGCAAATAGCGTTTTTGTCCACTGGAATCCTTTTGTCTACACATTATCTAATTATAATGTGCTTCCTATCACCTGTCTGTGTTTAGGTCTCTCTCATGTTAATTACTTTTTGATTGACAAAATGTACAGACTCATCAAAGATCCATTTAAGTAAGGATTTTTTTTGTTGTTGTTGAAAAAATTCATATCGCCAGAAATGTATCAAGCCCAAGCGATAATCGCAACTACAAACACTCTATACAAATGTCATCTTTTTTTTTTTTAAGGATTTTTACCTTTGCCTTTTAGTATCATGAATGGCTGTAATTACTTCTAACTTGTTTCTCACCTTGAATGTGCCTGATGATCTGGATTTTTTATTATTATTAAATTGTTATACTTGAAACTGGATGTGCCTTCATCTCAGTTAGCTA
>JAAGKR010001293.1:32944-130442 GCA_011419295.1 Clarias macrocephalus
CATTTTCTCATGCCTCTATGTCAATAAAATTAAATAAAATAAAATAGCACTTCCTCATTCCTTATATGGTAATACTTCCTATAGCCCGTGTCCAGATAAATATACATGCAAATAGCGTTTTTGTCCACTGGAATCCTTTTGTCTACACATTATCTAATTATAATGTGCTTCCTATCACCTGTCTGTGTTTAGGTCTCTCTCATGTTAATTACTTTTTGATTGACAAAATGTACAGACTCATCAAAGATCCATTTAAGTAAGGATTTTTTTTGTTGTTGTTGAAAAAATTCATATCGCCAGAAATGTATCAAGCCCAAGCGATAATCACAACTACAAACACTCTATACAAATGTCATCTTTTTTTTTTTAAGGATTTTTACCTTTGCCTTTTAGTATCATGAATGGCTGTAATTACTTCTAACTTGTTTCTCACCTTGAATGTGCCTGATGATCTGGATTTTTTATTATTATTAAATTGTTATACTTGAAACTGGATGTGCCTTCATCTCAGTTAGCTATAACTCTGCTTTTTGCTGAAATTAAATGGCATAAAATTGGCATACTTTATATCAGGGGTACTGAATTAAAATTTGAAAAGTTCAGGTCAATAAAATTTTCTTCATACCGAGGTCTGAATTTCTTACTTGTGTTAGTATTTAGATATCTACATGTAGTCATTATATATCTTTTTAGGCGATTTAAAATTTTAATAGCATTTCAATAGTATTTTATGTACATTTTTAGTAACTACAGTACATTAAACATGGACAATTTTAACTTTGATGCAATACAAACCACAATCTTTAATCGATCTTCAGTGAATTTTCATTTGCACACTGCTGGGCTGTAAATGATTGTGAAAGGACTCATACTGGGTTTTCAGTTCGAGTATACAAGCCATATGAAGTCAAGGATGCAGCATAATTTTTTGGGTGTGAGTATGTAGGATGGATTCACAGGTAGAATGAATTTATAGAACACCTCCTAAAGACCTGATTGGTCAAACGGAGTCATGTGATTATTGTTGCTGCACCTGATTGGTTAGAAAAGTAATGAGTCAAATGTAGCCGAATGTAGCGGAGTAAAAGTAGCGTTTCTTCTTCACAAATCTACTCAAGTAAAAGTAAAAAGTATGGTGTAGTAAAACTACTCATAGAAGTAATTTTTTTTTTCAGAAAATCGCTTACTGCAAGTAAATGTAATGGAGTAAATGTGAACTCGTTACTACCCACCTCTCACTGGGAATATGTCTACCAATCCATGTTTTGTCTTGAAGTTTTGTCTTGTTTGTCTTTGAAGGTTCAGTTTTTATAGTCAGTAAGCCATCATTGGTCATGCTTTCATTTGTTTCTTTTGCAAACTTTGTCTATATACGGTAAACTATTACGTTGATTGGCTTTGTTGAGTGACGCGTATAGCCGCGCTAATGTCGAGCTAGATTACTAATATATTAATTATTCTCATTTATCAAAAAGTCGTCAGGGTCTGCATAAAACTATCACTTTGTCCAAATCTGAACCAGATTATGCCATTTAGTTAAGCCTGCTGTATATTAACAGTTAGCATTTTTTTTTATTTAACGTTCCCAGTGTGCAGTGTAAAAAAAAAAGTGGTCCAAGGAAGGAGCAAAGGTTAGCCCTTGATACCACAAAAGAGTTACTATAGTACAAATTGCTTTAAAAAAGAAGTTGCTTTGCAGTTTTAAAGTTAGTCAGTCTTTGTTTTCCTGTCTGCAACTATTCAAAAATGCTGCCACTAGACACAGATTATTGGCCATCGCCTGTCAAGCGGGAGAGACACAAACACCCACATGCATGATGGAGTGTCGAAATATTCTCTAGTTCATTCACAGAAGTTTTTAAGTCCTGAGCCTGGGTAAACACATATGACGTACATCCGCTATATCAAAGAGCATGAGCCATCTGCATGCTCTATAGAAATCCAGTGAAACAAAGACGGGGAAAGTTTTATTGTTTTATTGACATCCTGAGGAAATATTCAAGGGAACAAAAAGAAAGGGAGGGAGAGAAAGAGAGAGAGAGGAAACATGTGAAAAATAATGCTGTATAGGAAAAATAACACTTCCAATCAAGTATACAAATGATTTCAACATTTTCCTGTTTGTTTTTTAAGTCACTACATGGACTGGCTGCACAGTACATCAGCCACATGATTACTCATTATACCTGAGGCAGGGCTTTTCGATATACTGAAAAATTATTGCTAACATCCCACGATTAAACTTCACGGGTGACCATGCATTCTCAGTAGCTGCCCCAAGACTGTGGAATATGTTACCCTTTAGAGTAAGATCAGCTGCAACTATTGATGAATTTAAATCTTGCCTTAAGACATGTTTTGCTCCTTGGCATGTAAGTGTTTCTAATCTCTTGTTTTTCAGGTCATGTGTTTAGTAAGTCATTTAATAAAATGATTCATGCTCTGTTATTCACATGTTTTGATCGTGCTGTTGTGTTGTAATGTTGCACCTTTTTAAATGTTATAATTCCTCAGCACTTTGGTCAGCTTTGACTTTTAAATGTCCTGTAGAACTTAAATAGGATTACAAGTTCAATACAGTTTACTTTGCTTTGTGTTTTATTGTTTCTATATTGTCCCATTTTGCTCTTTGGTCCTCTGATCAAACAATAGTAGTCATAGTCACAGACAAATGTATAGCCATAATTATTCGTTTGTTTGGTTGTATTATGGTTCTATGTGGTAGAACATTTTATATTAAGTTATATTTATAGTCAATACATTTTTTTTTGTGTATGGTCTCAGGGAGTCTATCCCAGGGAACATGGAGCACAAGACAGGTTACCAACCCAACCCCGGTGTGATGCCAACCCAACCCCAAGTCCTGGTGGTGTGAGATGACAGTGCTAACCGCTAAGCTAGTGTGCTGCCTATATTTATATTTTATATTTATATATATGGCAGCACAGCTTAGTGGGTAATCACTGTCACCTTGTACCTCCAGGACTAAACCGATGGGAATAAATACAATAGTCAATACTGGTCTCCGCAGTCCCTAGTTGGACTACAGAGGTTCCTAGATGGATGGATGAATGATAGATTTATATATACAGAGGTAACTTAGCATATGAATTTAATCTGAGTTCTTAAGGCAAAATGTTTTATTACGAAAAACGCATTTAAGAAACTATAAGAAATAATGTAAATGCAGATAATCCGCAGCCATCCAAAAATATTACAATTATTACCACAGTAATTCCCAACTCTATAATGATATTTTTGCATATGAAAACAATCAAAATATTTAGAAAATACATGTAAATTGAGTAAAATATGAAACATATAGATATTAAACCTCACTTAACCTTAATTCATAATTCTTTGTGTCACAGACTGCTTTAAAAACAAAAAGCCTTTAGAACATTCTTCGGACCCACGGTGCTACAGTATGTCTTACTTCAGTAAATCTTGTACAGAAAGAAAAAAAAACACAAAAAATACATAAACTCGCTTCGCTTGACTTTTTTAGTTTTCCGGCCGTCCACACAACTTTCGGCTTGGTTTATTTGCTCGTATTCCAAAAATTATTCGTCTGCCGAGACAAATTTCTTGCAAAATTTCAGTTTTCAAGGCAAAAATTCTTAGAGTGGTGTGAACATATGTCGAGATACTACTGTATTTATACTCATGGACAAAGGGAACATTGATCATATAAATATCTTACAAAATGTGTTTCTGTAAAATAAATAAGAAAGTTCAGCTTTATATAGAAATCTGTTCCCTCAGCCACAGAAACTCAAATGACAATGATGGTAAAGTCAGACAGCTTATTGTGTGTAATCCTGGAATACCAGCAGCAGTAGTGGCAGCATTTTCTGTATGATTTTTCAAATGATGCCATTAAATTAGTCTGCCTTGTCTTGACGTTGCCACTCTTGGCCTTCCAGACCTGTGGCCATGGAATCAGCAGTAGAACCGTTCAGGAAGTTGTTGTTCGGAATCTGATTCAGATGCTGGAATTGCTATTCCTGGCAACTCCAAACCATCTGGTGACGTCTGCTTGCATTGCACCAAATTGAAGCATCCTAATGGCCCTCTCTCTGCTTGCATTGTCTAAATGGAGCATGGTAGTTTAGAGACAAAATGCACAATCAGAATGTTTTTGAACTGGACATGATCACATGACAAATTTCATGCACGCTCACGGCACGCCTTAAGAAAATGTGAATAAGGTCATACATGATAAAGTAACGCTCTACTGTAATTTTACATTGCCTGTGTTCTTAATGTAACAATGCAAACAATAATGAAACAACGATTACGGATTAGACTCGCAGGTTTTCCAAATAGTACAATTTTTGTGTATTTTTATTTTTCAACATTTCTTTTATATAAAAGTTTTTTTGAGGAAAGGTCTAGCAATCGAATTACAGAGTTTCAGAGAGAGTTCCACTGGACATAATCCTTTACTGAAAGTGCTTTTTGGCTTTCGGGGTGTAAATGTGTTTTGGGTACTTGAACCTCTTCTTCTAGGACCTAACCAATGAATTATAGGAAGAAGTGTCTAAAAGCTTTACTATAAAAAGATCACGTCATGTTACTGAGTGCTTTAGGAGAAGCCTGTAATAAAATCAAGTCTGAAAACATCAGGAAGCCGGTGGAGAGATACTAAAACTGAAGAAATATGATATTTCGTACTATTTCTCTCACAACCTTCTGAGTAAATAACTGAATGAAACAATGTATAGTGGTTATGAAAAAATACAAATTTAAAATCAATGATTTTTGTTTTTAAATCTCCCAGATTTAGCTCCAGTCATGGAGTGAATTAGACAAAATGGAATAGACTTTTTGTGCTCTTTTTATGTATAGTTATCATTTGTGCTATTGTGAAACATGAGTAGTTTATTTTCACTACTTTAACTGTCTTTTTCCGGTAATTCTTTACTCATGGGCGATTTTTTTCTTTTCTTTTCTAATCCTATCTTTACAAATGATTGCACACACATTACATTACTTTTAACATCATAATACTTCCTTTGCCTTCCCTTCTCTCTCGCTCTCTCTGTTTCTCTCTTGCTCTCACACACACACACACACACACACACACACATACACACAGAGTCTCTATGTGGCACGGTAGTGATATGACACTATGCGCTCCAGCAAGATGATTTAGCAATAAAGCCCAAGCCAAAAGAACAGAGGGAAGTCACAGCATGATTTTGTGTGTATATATGCGTGTGCGTGTGTGTGTGTGTGTGTGTGTGTGTGTGTGTGTGTGTGTGTGTGTGTGTGTGTGTGTGTGAAGAGCTGGCACAGGGAAATGTGGTTTGATTCCTGCGGGTAACTGTAGGTAACTCTAAGAAGTTATCACACGAGCTACAAGAAGGGAACACTAGCATGTATTCTCCATCCAATCTAGGCAGCGTGGATCACCCCAGTGACTAGCAGGAGGCTGGCAGAATGTTGGCATCAAAGAAAGAATAAGGTAGAGTCAGCTAGAGAGGGTGATGGAGACAGAAGGAGGAAACCGGAAGAGCTGCTAGTCTTATGATGGTTTAATTAAAATATACTCTCTCTCTCTCACTCACTCTCTCTCGCTCTGTGAAGGATGCTGAGCTGTCTCATTACACTATCTAGACACACACACAAACCAAACATGCATAAAGGCACACACCCTCATGCATTCCAATGAGCACCTAGATAGTGGCAATATAAAAAATAAAACACAATTATTTGAGGAGAGATGAGGTTTTCTATGGGTTAAAATGAGGGTCTCAAGAGTACATGTGTGTGCTCGTAGCGCCATCCTTTTCCACTGTAGTCCCCAGTGGGTTACAGATCTCTCTGGTCAAAGATCATCTTCTTCCACAGGCCTCATTCCAAATGCACATTAGCCTGCTGTGACCTTAAATCCCCTCAAGACATCCCAAAGATATCCCAAGGCTTTGTGTGTGCATGCATACACATGTGAATTTAAGAATAAAAACAAATATGTCTAGGTGCATATTTGATAGATACCAATTGGGGTGCTCTGATCAGGATTTTTGGGGCCGAACACCGATCTCTGATCACTAGAAGCTGTATCGGCCCATACCGATACCGAACATCGATTAAAGGGTCTACTCGAAGTCTTATAATGTGGCATTATTTATTAAACTATGTTTAACAACAATGTAAATGAAGTATTGAAGTTACAAGAAGAGGAATATCATGAACTGACAACTATATTTATTGGCCAGCAACATGTGCAACACGTCAACTTAAAACATAGAAGTCTGTGTTTGGTTAGTAATTTGGAACAGCTTAGAGCTTGACAAATACAACTTTCCTGTAGATAAAATAACAGACAAATAGGACGTGAGTCGCTGGTGTTATGCGCTAAAAAAAATTTTATTAGAAAATAAGCTATATAAAAAATCCATCTTGTATAGGAAAAAAATATTTAGGAAAAGAAATTCCTATTCAACATGTATTTTTATATTGCTTATTTTATAATCAAATTCGTTTGGTCTAACTTGTAATTTGTAATTCATAAACCTATACATTTCTGTTGATTATATAGGGGGGGGGGGCAATCTGTGGCAGGGGGGCATTTTAGCGCATAACACTGGAAGTTCTGCAAGGTCCGCAAGCATCTGCGAGGACCGCAAAAAAAAAATAAACGTGTAATTTTTCATGTTTAAAAATTGTTTTTTTAAAAATTATGTTTGACAAACATGTTTAATTTTTCGCCTGGGACGATAGAAACCTAATCATTCGCTCGTATTCCAAAAATGATTCGTATGCTGAGGCAAATTTCTTGCAAAATTTCAGTTTTCAAGGCGAAAATTCTTAGAGTAGTGTGAACATATGTCGAGATACTACTGTATTTATACTCATGGACAAAGGGAACATTGATCATATAAATATCTTACAAAATGTGTTTCTGTAAAATAAATAAGAAAGTTCTAATTTATACAGAAATCTGTTTGTCCCTCAGCCACAGAAACTCAAATGACAATGATGGTAAAGTCAATGTCAGACAGCTTATTGTGTGTAATCCTGGAATACCAGCAGCAGTAGTGGCAGCATTTTCTGTATGATTTTTCAAATGATGCCATTAAATTTGTCTGCCTTGTCTTGACGTTGCCATTCTTGGCCTTCCAGACCTGTGGCCATGGAATCAGCAGTAGAACCGTTCAGGAAGTTGTTGTTTGGAATCTGATTCACATGCTGGAATTGCTATTCCTGGCAACTCCAAACCATCTGTTGACGTCTGCTTGCATTGCACCAACTGCGAGAACCGCCAAAAAAATTTAACGTGTAATTTGTCATGTTTAAAAATTGTTTTTAAAAAAATTACGTTTGACAAACATGTTTAATTTTTCACGTGGAAAAATGGAAACCTAATCACAGCGCCAAAACTCGCGGTGAATCATGATGAACTGTACTTTCGGGCACCGCGCGAAACTGCGTAGGTGAGATAGTGGAATTACCGACAGCTGAATGAGCTCTCGCGCTCTCTCAAATGTCTGATGAGGTTCATGTTAAAATGCTTTTGGGTGCTTCCTGCCTTGTGGAATTGGCTTGTTACACAAGTTGCAGATTGCTAATGTATTGTCTTTTTCACACAACACGTAGAATTGCCAGACCAGTGAGGCCATTTTAGCAACGCACAAAAAAAATTGTCCCGCGAGTTTTACGTCATATGATCGGCTTTTGTATATCGGCCATTATAGAGACTGCCGATCAATCGTCCCAAAGCAATTATCGGCCGATTATGATCGGCGACCGATCAATCGGAGAACCCCTAGATACCAATATATACCCAGAATATAAACTTACCAAAAAAAATGCAAAACACAGTAACAAAAGCCCAAAAATAAAATATACAACTTCTATAGTGAAAATGATAAATTATTTTTTAAAGAGGGATATGATCTCAGTACTGCCTCATCAACTGATTCAAGTAATTTTAGCATTCTGGTAGATGACCACTAAAGTTAGTCATCCATCTTGTTCATCATTTTGATGAATGAGATTCAAAGAACCGAGTCACTAAAATGATCCAAACGTTTCATCACTATTACGGACAGACATACAAACATACAGACAGAATTTTTTTTTTGATGGATTGGTTTTGGGTCCTCCAATATATACAAAGATATAATTAAAAGAGCAAGTTCTGACCAATGTACAGGAAAAACCATTTCACTTCAATATTCTTCTTTTGTAAAAAATACACGATCCCATCTTTTGGTCTCACATACTCACACACTAACACGTATGCGAAAGCTGTTGTAAGGATGTGAAATGTCACAGGGAGCTGTAAAGGTAATCGATACAGAAAGCTGTCTGGGAAAGACATGTCCACAGTGACACAATGTCATCAGTTATACAGTACACTTGTTATGGAGCTCATTTACACTAACATAGGAACCAACCTGACGTAAAAACATGCAGAAATAGATTGTGATTGTGTGAAGTTGCTAAGGTCTTTGTTGGATCTACCTTTTTTGTTGTGATTTGTCCAAATGTTCACTTTCAGAACGTTCCCTTTAATAAGCGCTCTGAAAGCAATAGAATCATTAGGTCAGAAATCGAACACATAGATCCTTCACTGCCCCTTCACCTCACTCCCCAATATCTCCAGCATAATTCCAGCACATGCTGATGGCAGTAACTAAGCAACAGGCTAGAGAATTTTGTGTGTGTGTGTGTGTGTGTGTGTGTGTGTGTGTGTGTGTGTGTGTGTGTGTGTGTGTGTGTGTGTGTGTGTGTGTGTGTGTGTGTGTGTGTGTGTGTGAGAGAGAGAGAGAGAGAGAGAGAGAGAGAGAGAGAGAGAGAGAGAAACTGGGAGAAAAAGAAGTGATTGTCTAGTATTTCACTTTTTTGCCAGTAACGCAATCATCCCCATCCCCTGTCGTACAAAAACATCACTTCAGACCTGATTTGCTAACAGCAAGCAATGCATCTGTTTATTACTATGCAGTATGCTTTCTTTTTAATTTTTTGTTCCAAGTCACATAACACAATGTGAGATTTAACGTAAAAGATCATTCGTCCATTCTGTATACACAATCATACTGGACAGGCCATACAATCGTATACTTTTATCGGATACTCTGGCACCTCCAAGCTAGGGGTAAGATTATAAACTCTCCACAGGGGAATGGGACTTCCCTGGTTCTCTATCCAGTGGGACATGCCAGATACAGCTTTAGCAGGAGATCACCAGGTGCGTTCTTGTAATATGTCTGAACCATCTTTAATTAATTCTTGTCTATTTGGGAAAGCAGTGGAACTACCCCATGGTTCTAATGACTTTATTGTTTGGCTTACAACACACCTATTATGACAACAGGTAAAAAAGATAGAGACTATATTTTTTCCATCACTCATGAAGACAATCCTAAAGTAGTCTCTATGTTTACCTGAATAGTTCTAGGCTCTGAACTTGGACATCCTAATTTTTTTTTATTATTTCTGCTGCATAAATTTAATGAACAAAACAAGGGCAGTGGTAGATCGAGCAGTTAAGGCTCTGAGTTGCTGATCAGAAGGTCTGGGATTCAAGCCCCACCACTACTGGGTTGCCACTGTTCAGCCCCTGGGCAAGGCCTTTAACCTTTGCCCATATAAAATACCAAGCCACAGAGTTGCAGAGCCAGTCCCAAGAAAAATGAAAAAATCTAGTATCCTAACTCCTTGCTATCCTGTCCAAGAAAAACTACAAAAAATCAGATGGAATCCTCCTTCCAGACCACTGCCATAGACTTTTCCAAAGAATAGTCTGATTCCTTCCTAACTGGAACTCTCTTTGTGGTCGTAAAATAGGTACTCCAGTTTGCCAATCCAAGGATACTCAGCCATATCTCATGCAACATTGAAGAGGACTGTTACCCACACAACATGACCTTCTCCAATGTCTTTATTATCTCTAGAAAAAGCTCGTACACCCCGTGGCCTTGCCAACATGAAGGTTTCTAAGCTCAGCTGCAGAAATAGACTGGCAGGACGATAGAGTTTTTCCACTGCCTTCTGGAACTGCTTGTCTACAGAGTTCTTCAAAGCGCTCCTCCCATCATTCAACAGTATCCTCAGGAGAGGTCAACAGTTTTTCAGGAGCACTCATCCAAGCCTGTGCTTTTGCTCCTTCAACTGATTTAGCTGCGGCACTTGTGGCTCCCCTGTACTTCTTTCAATTTGCCAGCTTCTTTCACCACAGCTCATACTAGCATTGCCACCATGACACCATGACATGGCACGTTTCAAATAAATTATATTTTAAAAGATATGTTAATATATCTGTTAATATATGTCTTCCCTTTTCATAAGGTCACATTTCTGTTTGGTTTTCAGGGTTTTGAGCTTCGCTATTGCCCTATATATGATTATGGAAAATAATTGTCTGCTTACTGCTTGCAAGTTGTTTAACCCAGGCAACATAATATATCCATAATTTTTTTTATTTTACCTAATAAATCCTCTGCCGGGTTTACACATTTGAGTCCAGCACCCACGCAAGTTATAATGAGGATTCCTAAATGATTTAACCAACACTATCACTACTTATCAAATCATAATAACACTAAGCAGTATTTCAGCGTCTTGCATAAGTATTTTCCCCCTTGCATTTTTCCATATTTTTTGAACTGTTAAACTTAAACTATATGTTGTGGAGTGAATACTTTTTAGTTATTAGCAAATAGTTCTGTAATGGGTCTACTTGCATACATCTCCCACCTACTGCGCCTGTCAAACTCCTAAAATAGCTCTTAAACAATCAGTTGCTATCAGAAGTCATGTAATTAGTTGTATGGAGTCTGGCTGAAAGCAATTAAAGTGACACTTGATCGCGATATAAATTCAGCGCTTCCTGGAAGGAATGCAAACAAACAGCATCATGCAGTCTATGGAGTTCTCAAAAGAAGTCTTGGACTTTTGACATTTTCAGAAGACTTCAAGCACAGTATGGTGATGAGACTCTTAGCCACAGTAAAAACAATGGAAGAGTAGAATTTTTTTTTAAAGAAGGCCATACATACGTGAATGAAGATCCTGGCTGAGGTGACGAAGCCCACTGCAGTTGTTCCCATGAAAAATGAACAAGTAGGAAATAAATTGGCTTGGTTGGATCATCATACAGTAGGTGATGGTTTTTCAGGATAATCTAGCCCACCGCACCACTTAAACTACATTACAGGAACTCGGCTAAGAGTTAATGCCACATCACCTGGTCAGTCCTGAACTTGCTTCAAGTGATTTTCACATAGGCCAATTAATTAGTTCCTGGGAGGCCAGTGTTTCAGCAGTGATGATGACATTGGTATCCAAGCGCTAGTGAAATAGGCTGTGATAAGTCCAGTACATTAGCATAGCAGGGGATTATATAGTGACAGTGGTGGCTCAAATGGTCAAAGCTCTGGGTTTCTGATCAGAGATTTGGGGGGTTCAAGCCCCAGGTTGCAAAGTTGCCACTGTTGAATCCTTGAGCAAGGCCCTTAACCCTGTCCTCTCAGGGGTGCTGTATCCTGGCTGACCCTGCGCTCTTACCCCAGTTATGCTGGGATATGCAAAGGAAATTTCAGGATTTGTTTATAACTAAATATACATATTTTTATTCACTTTTAAAAAATGGAAGTAATACGGTATGCCACAACCATGTCTCCACCTGAAGGAGGTTGGTTAAAAAAATGTCAGTAACCAGTTAAGAAAAGAATTGGCCAGAGAAGCAAAAGCAAAAAAATATTCCTCAGTACTGAGTACCAACATGTACTGTCAAATCAAACAATGTAGCTCTAGGTTGGGAAACTTTCCTCCCCTTCCAGCAGAGGTCCTCCTTTCCTGAGAATTAAAACATCACTCGTATCATCTTGTTTGCTTATATTATTAGGACAAAGTCTAAATTCTAAGCATTATTCCTATTTATTGCCTACATGTGTTTTGACACATGATGCTTAGTAGGTTAACTAATCTCTTTGCCTGTGTTCTGTAAATGATGTTTAATTACTGTTTAAAAACAGTGACTTGCAGCCTATTGTTACCACTAGCAATTGTCACCACTGGATCTTGTGTGTCGCAGACAGATTGCTTCCATTTGGTCCAATTCTGGTGCGTAGTGAGAAGATTATATTGCATACACAGAGCATGGCCAAAGTTTTGTTTAAATAAGGAAGTTGTGCTTAGTTGTGCCCCTTAGAATTGGAAGAGTGAGCCACTTTATAATGCTGAAATGGAAAGCTGGCATGAGACATGAAGAATGCAGCAATGCAACAGTTCAATGAAGTGAATGATTCAGAAAAAAAGTACTCTATAGTTGTCGTTCATGCAAATACCATAATATACCATGAGTGCCGGGTTCTGTTCCTCTAAAGTTGAATAATGAGTGGCAGAGAGTGCTCATAGGCTGCCATCAGAGCACTCTAATGATCAGATTTCACGTTCGGAACCCAGCAAGGAAACAAGCAAATCAGAATAGTAAGAATATAAAAGCTAGAATTTCCAAACCACATTTAAATTAGTGGCCCAAACTGTCAGCTATAAGGTCCCATATGGAGCAAGCAGTGGAAACACCCCATAAGACTGGCCGATTCAGAGATACAATCATCCAACTAATAATTTGGCCCTTGTCAAACTTGATCAGGTCATTACTCTTGCCAATTTTTTCTGCTTCCATTCTTAGCATGTCTTTCTCCTTGGTAGGTGCTATTGTAACGAGGTAATCAATATTATTCACTCCAACTATGAATGATTTTACATTATGTTCGGTTGAGCTTATAAGATACATATCTTTATATTATTGAATTTTCAGTGGCTATTAATCTCTGGACCTTATTCAAATGAATGTGGTGATATTTGGGATCACTAAGACGTACTGTTGCAACAATTTCTCTATATAGGGTGGAGGGCATTTCTTCAATTAACATCTCTGATTCTCTGCTTCCAAAACAGCGGCAGTGAAAGCGCTGGTTTGGGAGTTCGGGAGAAATCAGAGATCAGTGCTAGAGATGGTGCAAGACGTGCTGTGTGTGCCCTGGTGTGTTTGCATGCTCTTTTGGGCTTTCATGCTGTGGAGTGTTCTCCGGCCTGCTGCGTCCACTACCGGTCTGCAACACCCACATCGGCTTCTTTGCTTTCCTTCAGTCTGCCCCCAATGTAAACCTGCTGCCAGCAAATTTGCAATTGTTACTTTCGCTACCTCCACTTCATGATCACATCTTCAGCCTGCGACTGTCACAGGCCCCCACCCTCGTGTCACTATGCCCTTGAGCCGCACTTACACTTGCCTCACATTTTTCTTGTCCCTCTTTCTAATTCCCCGTCTCACCTTTATTTTTACTTTCATTATTTAATAAAATCACAATTTTTGATAAAGACCTCAAATTGTGATTTGACGGCTGATCAGAGTAACTCCAAAACTGTCTGCAGTCTGCAGTCATCAGAACCTAACAAAATCTGGCCCAAGGAAGGAAAACAACAGAAATGTGCCTGAACACACAGTGCATTGCGGTTTGTCACGTATGGGACTAGGTAGGGTTAGCCCAGATCTCGGGCCAATCAAGCATCTGTGGGATGTGCTAAAAAATAAGTCTGATCCATGAAGGCCCCACCTTGCAACTTACAGGATTTAAAGGATCCACATACCACAAAACATCCTTAGACTATAGTCATAATGTTTTGGCTGATTGGTATATACATCTTTAAAAAAATTATATTGAGAAAGTTTTTTTTTGATAATCAATTTTAATAAAAGTAAAAATCTCATATATCCTATATTCATTACATGTGAAGTGAGCTATTTCAAGCCTTTATTATTTTTTTTTTTTTATGTTTACAGCGTACAGCTTCTGAAAAAATATCCAAAGAGGATCAAAGGGTTGCCACAGCAGACCGTCCCATCCACACACATCTTTTTACACACAGGTTTTACACTGGATGCCCTTCCTGATGCAACCGTTTTATTTTATCTGGGCATGGGATTGGCACTCTATACAGTGGCTGGAGTTTGGTTATTGGCTTGGAATCAAACATGGACCTTCCGCATGGCAGGTGAGATACCTACTACAGAGCCACCAATACCCCTGTTGAAAGGATACAGAATTGGCATAATCCAATGGACAACCTCCAGTTCTGAAAAATTACCCCAACAAGGAAGTGCCAACGCGTGCAGTTTCTTGAATGTCCTCTGGCAGTTGGCTCCAAAAATGAGGCAGTTCCTATAGAGTCCCATGTTTAAATGCCAACAGAAATAAACATGTTTATAGCCTAGTAGAAAAATAATGTCTCTAAAGCTAGATTTTTCCATTCATGACAACTGTATAGGGTGATTTTTTATGTAACTTTTGAGACGAAATGATATTAAACGATAAAATTATACACAACTGGGGTATGGGCAATTTGAGTGATTGCTGCACTGTTGATGTCAAATTGCTAGTAATTATGCATCACTTTATCTAACCATCTAACCTGAATTGTGGTCTGTTAACTAACCACAGGAAGCGTAGGAGCTGACATGTGATGATATGTAGGGTTAGCAGACTGAGTTCAATCAAATGCCAAATAATATTAACATATATATTAACATTAGCCACCTTAGCACTTTAGAAAAGCTAAAGCTAAGCTAGATATTTGTGGGTAAGTGATATAATTAGGCAGGTTCCAACTGACAACCAGGTGCTGTTCGCTTTGTCCACATGCCCATTTACTGTATGTATTAACAAAGATTTGGGTGGAATCAGCTCCCGCCAAGGTGCTAACGATCAGAGAGCTTCCACAGGTGAGCTTCAAAACTGCTCTTCAGAAAACCTAAGTGTGATGTCAGATAGTTTGTCCACTTATATTTATACAGTCTTTGGTATATTCATGCAGCATTAATAGAAGTACTAGAATTAGAATAGCTTACTTTTTATGACTCTTAGACACTGTATGTTTACAGTGTCCATGAGAGATTATTTATTAAAGCAGTAGGGTGAGTCCTAGCAATCAACTGCTTTACAACACTCCAAGCACAAACTGGAAGAAAACTGCTACAGCATTGTAACTAAAACAATTAGACATACAAAAGACATTAAGAGAGTAAGAGAGCAGTACCAAGATCAGGTATCGCAGCTCTAAAGATATAAAAGAATGAAAAAGAACTTCTGAGTCATCAGATTACAACCCAGTGGAACACATATAGAAAGTTTTGGATCAATGCATTAGATGTGCTCTCCAATACCATAATCAAATATGAACTTGGATATACCAAGGATGGGTTCATCATGTTCTAGGCTGTATTACAAGATACACTGAAGCTGTTTTGGAGGCTTGTATTGGTCTTGTACTTTACTAACTTACTCATTTATATAGTCATCCATATATCATTTTAACAGAGATTGACAGGATTGACTGGAAGGAAGCTAAAAGTAATTCACATGTACTTGACTTCCTTGAAAGAGACAAAAACAAATCAATCCACTAGCATGACATATACTGTAATTCCCTATTTGGAGATCATTGCAGGCCAAATATGATTATGTTTATGAACATATGGACATACACTATGAAAACTTAAAGTACATTTTGGACTATTCTTTTTATTATAAGCAAACAACTTTAAGGTTTTCAAGAGCATTCTTGATTTAGACACAAATGCGTTCAAGCATATCTAATGGGTGAGTGGTATTTAAAGGTAAACTTAAAAGTAGGCCATCTGGTCCAAATCATACCCGTGGTCAAATCAAGGCTGAGTTGTGGCTGTGTTCTGGCAGCCAGGTTCACATGAGTTCATCACAACAATGAGGGTAATAAATGTAGAACAGCACTTGGCCAGTACAGAGATGGGTTCATATGATTTGAAAGCTTTCATCAGGGTTCATGAAGAAACATTCAGGCTTTTATCATACTGTTCTTTATATTTTTTTAATATCTTCATTTCCTGTGTGACTACTTTTCTGTTGCAGGTTCCGAATTGTACTGAGCGGGCCAGAAAATGTACTTAAATTACAGACTGAGTCATCACCACCATCCTGTGGTGATGCATACAGGTAAAATAGATTAGACCGTTAAAGTGATTAGGCACAACGGCAGAATGCATCCCCTGGCAAAAATTATGGAATCATCACACTTAGAGATGATGACCCAGCTTGTGCTTCTTAGCAAATAAGCAAATCACATATGTGAATTTTTTCTATAATAGTGGAACAATACGTGTAGTTTAATCAATCTAACAATTTTAGATCAAGTATATGGAAATTCACGTTATTGAGGAATGGTTATGGATTCAACGCAGGTTCAGCCATGATACAGCACCCCTGGAACAGATATGATTAAGAGCCTTGCTCAAGACCCCAACAGTGACATAGGCAGTGCCGGGGCTTGAACTTTCTGATCAGTAACGCAGTCCCTTAACTGTTTGACCAACCACTACCTTTTTTTTGTTGTCCATTTTTTACTTTCAAGCCATATTGTTTTGTCTTTTCTAGCTTTTTAGATAATCCTTTGCATTGTTTTAACTTACAGCTTTCTTGTTGATCCTTTTAAATAGCCGAGTCCAGCCAATCATTAAGATCAGCAAGCATTCTTTTTTATCTGCAGGCTAATTTGCATTTTTAGACTTCTTCCAGTTTTTGTTACAGAAATGTAAATTATAGTATGATTCTTGACTTTTTTAACCCTCAATGTTGAGAGCTGTCATATTTTTTCTTGTAATTGTTCTAGAAAACGATGTGTCATTAACTAAAATGAATTCATTTACTCTGAGGTGTGTTTCACAAAACCAGAAGGCTGGGTGAACATCCTTCGAATGTATTGATTAATAGCTATGTTTCTTATTTAAAATGTATTATTAAAGTTGTTTCAGTTATTAAAGTGTATAATGTTTTTTATACCGTATGCGTTTCCAAAGATACAAAGTTTACATTGCAACGGTTCTGGCTTGTTTCATTAGTTCAACTGCCTTGTTTGTATATTTCCTGTCTAGCTCCACTTCCATCTGGAATGGAGTTACTCAGCTTTTCTACTTCGCCCTAAAAGGAAGCTCATGAAGCGTACGTAGCTGTAACACAGGGGTGGGGTCTGCTGGAGGGAAAGGGAGGGCTTATCAGTGTTTGCTTTGCATTTCTACATTATGATTATTACGACCCGTCCCTTTAACGGGAGAAAAAACTTTGGACATGGGGAGTTAGAATTGGTGGGTTCACCCACCCATCCTGTTAAAGAATGAGGAAAACGTGTAGCTTCTGCTCATTACACTGCACGCCCACAACACACTGATAGACACACACATTCACACGAACATTCACACACGGAGGAAGAAAACAAGGCGGCATCAGCCACAACATATCTGACCTCTCATATGGGGATGTTTTTGCCTCCTATTTGGGCAGTATTGACTGTCCTAACAGCACTTTCTATAGTTTCGGGTGAGTTTCTTATATTTTGTTTGCTTAAAGTTTTTGTTAAAAGTGGTGTGGCAAAGTTATTGTCTTCTGTCAAAGTGGCATGGTGCTAAGTTACAGTACATGTTAGACATTATTACTTTTATTACAGACATAATTATTTTATTAACAAACATATTCACATGAGGTTGTGTGCATATTTATAAGGAGTATGTCTATGAATTGATTGTTCATGAATAGAACAAAACTGTTCTTTACAGATGTAACATGGTGTTAATGTTAGGCAGAATAATCCAGTGTTGATGCCTATGACAACACATTGCTTTTGTGTAGAATGTAAAGAAACTAAAAAGTTTGTTTGGGAACATAGACACCGCACAAGCATTTCTGCTGGTAATGATCAGGACAGATGAACACATGTCTGTGCTTCTCTGTGGCTTCTCATGCATGACTTAACATGTAAGAGTAGGGTAATACCATTCCCTCAAGCTAAAGAGGCAAGAGCTGTAAACTTAAGACTTGAAGGAGAAAGCGAAAGAGCTAGGAAAAAACACAAAGCAATTTACTTTTCTATGTGTGCATTTTTCTATCCCTAGGCTCAAACATATGTACCTCCAGAGGAGTCGGAACGTGCAAAGAATGTCTGTCCATTCATCCATCTTGCACTTGGTGTTCTCAGAAAGTTAGTACAAACTTACAATACACACTTGTGAAAGTCAAAAGCAAATATTACACAAAAATGGTTATTAACAAAATGCTTTTTATTTTATTTATTGTATGCTGGTGTGCCAATTATCCAAAAATATGTGAAAGAAGAACAAATATTACAGCTACACCAAAGAATATGTGTTAAATCCAGTCAGATTGTCTGACCAGATTGCGGATCAGCTGTGGAAATGGCAAGAAACAAAGTAAAACGACTCCATTACTGTGCTTTCCATTACTTTAACTCACTACATTCACTACATTTATTTAGGAAAAACTTTTTATTTATTTTACTTACTTACATCTTTCAGATGACAATCACACATTAAAGTACGTTGGCTCTATCACTGATTGCTATCACTCACACCATATCATGACTGAACTACACCCAACATGAGACGGACAGGAAAAAAACAATTTCAAAAGTCAAAATGAAAGCCGTCTATGTTTACAGAAGTGGTTTCTGTGTAATTATAGTATTTCGGTACATCTTTGGTACAACCATATAGTATTCTGTATGCTTGCAGTATGCCCATGTTTACCTGCATTATACAGGATAGCAATGGTACTGTAGCAGCTAGCTAACTAGCTATCAAAGTAATGAAACAAGCTAACAATGCTACCTGCAATTTGTTTAATGTCAAATCTTGTTGCTATCAAACTCTCTAGACATGAACATTCATATTATTTAACAACAACAACTTTAGTTGTGTTTAAAATCTTTTAAATTCTTTTTCTCAGTAACTCTGTCAGCTATCCAGAAAAATCTATTTCTTCCTGGAGTACTTCTACTTTTGTACTGAAAGTAGAGCGCATAGAGCACATTATAGAGCACATACTTAGCACTTCAACTTGAGTAAAAAAAATTAAGTGGTACTTTTACCTGAAATGGAGTATATTTTCAGGCAAGTACTTTATTTAAGTAACACCAAAACACAGTTTTTTTGGTGTTACTTAAAACACATATAAATTACAGCATTTTTTCCCCACAGTGTGTAGCGTTCTTTGATTCTGTGGGATGCTAAAACAGGAACAGTGCTTGTTTAGTTCAGTACTCATACACATTGCTGGTCACTGTTACTATACACTGAGAACAAAAATTCTGACTTTCCGCAAATTGATGGTAATCTAGAGTTAGCTATGAGCCACAAAGCCAGCAGAGTCCTGGTACGCAAGCTAACCTGCTAACATGAAGGATTCCAAAAACATAAAGAGCTAATGCTGTGGGCTACAGTATATGGAGTGATCCGACTGAAGTTAAACAAAGTTGAACAAAATATGTACAGTAAAAGTACAAACGTGTTGAACACAATCAATAATAATGAATTAACTTCTGAAATGTAAAGTTGCTAAGCTATTAAATGATTGCTAACTAAATATGTTGTCATCACTGCGTGCTGATCACTTAAGAATATCAATACCAACTGTGTACGCATTTGTTATTTGTGTCAGAATATGGCTTCCAACAGCTCCAGTGTTTCCCGTTGTAACCTAAAGTCCATCTTACTTGGGTCTGGATGTAAACCAGAGTTTATTGAGTCTCCAGTCAGTAGCATTGTAGTGGAAGAGGACCGTCCTGTTAGCGACCATGCTCATGGCTCAACTGGTGACGTCACTCAGATTCAACCGCAGCGTATTCGTCTGACCTTAAGGCCAGGTATGTTTTTAAACACAGGTAATTATGTGTATTATTAGAAGGCACATATGCAGAGTCAGCATATTTGCTATTTTTCACTTGTTATATTTCTAGATGTTAATGAAACACAAGGGTAACATAGCTAGAGGGGACGTTTTATTGTCCATGATCTTATAACTGCTCACCGATGCAATCCTTACAAGATGATCTTTCCTAATCGAAACCTCAGTAACTTACAATAACATTGATAATATCAATTTTTACGTACTGTGTTACTTTTTTTTTTTTATTAATTACTATTTATGTAATACAATAGGGTTCATATCTAAACACAAATACTAAATGCAATCAATGGAGTTATTGAAGCCAAGTCAAATAATGTTTATATTATGAGAAATTAGACTATGAAAATGAGTTTTAATAATTACTGTTTATCCATCATTCCCTACCTTTACCCTTTTGCCAACAGATGATTCGAAGCGTTTTAAAGTGACCGTTCGGCAAGTGGCTGATTACCCTGTAGATCTCTACTACCTGATGGATTTGTCCTATTCTATGAAGGATGACTTGAACAACCTCCGCTCCCTTGGCAGTGACCTCGCTAAAGCTATGGGTAGTACCACCAGTAATCTGCGCATGGGATTTGGGGCATTTGTGGACAAAACACTCTCCCCATACATGTACATGTTTCCACCTGAGGCCATAAGCAACCCCTGTTTTAGGTGAGATGTGTATTTAAAAAGTTAATATATAATCAGTGTTGGGGGACGTTACTTTTTAAAGTAACTAATTACATTACAAAATTACTGTCTTCAAAAAGTAATCAGTTACATTACTGCGTTACTTTCTGATAAAAGTAACTAGTTCAAGTACTTTTCTACTGCAGAAAATGAAACCTCCTTTGTGCTTCCTTATGCATGTTGTTTTAGTCAAGACCTTTATAATTATTCTACCATCATCACTCAACGAAGTTTGGCCCATAATCTGTTAACCACTCATACCCCTTTTGCACCTACGTGGTTTCACGCGGTGGCCAGAAGTACGGTTCATCATGATTCACGCAATTTTCGGCGCTGTGATTAGGTTTCCATCTTTCCGCGCGACTGTTCTTGCATAGTCAAACCGAATAGGTGAGATAGGGGTATAACAGCAGGAATAACATAGGGGGGTGGTGATCGGGGGCGGGGCTTGTAGGACGACTTTCTCTCTCACACAGACACAAACACACACACACACACACACACACACACACACACTAATGGATTGGGAATGACTGCTGTCTGGCTCACGGATTACATAAATTGTCTGAATAACATATTACATTTTTGAAAAGTGAATGGCGGACCTAACGATCAAGATCAAAAAAGTAATCCGAGTACTATAAGTTTCCTTAATCAAAAAAATTTTTTAACCATAGTCAATGCCAAATGCCAATTTTGAAATGTTTTTCCTGATTATTATTATTATTATTATTATTATTATTATTATTATTATTAGAAGTGTTGTTGTCCATTTCCTCCGGGTACTCCGGTTCCCTCCCACAATCCAAAGACATGTAGGTTAAGTTAATTGGCATTCCCAAATTGGCCATAGTGTGTGAATGAGTGTGTGAGTGTGTGTATATGTGTGTGCCCTGTGATGGATTGGCACCAGCCTCTGGGCGTACCCGCCTGTGCCCTAGTCGCCAGCCTCCCCCCCCACCCCCCCACCCCCACCCCCCCTTGACCCTGAATACATGAATTAAGCGGTAGTGATGATGATGATGATGATGATAATGTGTTGTTGTCCATGTCCTCTACATGACCTTGTTTGCACTGTAGGGGTTTCAACATGCCCACTACCTGCTCGCCACAATTTGGTTATAAGAACGTCCTTTCACTGACAGAGCAGGTGGATCGTTTCACAGAGGAAGTGAAAAAACAGCAAGTATCAAGGAATAGAGACTTGCCAGAAGGAGGATTTGATGCCATCATGCAGGCTGTGGTCTGCAAGGTAATGCACACAATCTCAATCAAAAACATTGATTAATTTTTTCTCAGGTCAGAAAATATTTCTTACTCTAATTCAAATCACAGGCTTATATAACTTTTTTCTATAAATTATCCTTTATACAGGTTCAGCTTATTCACTTAATTTTATATGGCAAGAACCTACACAATTTATGACCAAAATCAAAGGATTAAAAATGTTTCTGAGACATTTATTTAACAATAATTGAAGGAGTCTCCAGTGTCACTGCTCTAGTAAATCGTCTGCCGCAGGAAAGTCTTTAGAAAAGAGACATTTGAACTTTCAATTTTCTAAGAGGGAAAAAAGAGGCTTGTTGTTGAGCAGATATTTAAGGCTGCTGTAATTTAGGTACTGTAATAGCATGAACTAAATAGTCATACAGTTATGACTATTGCATAATCATTATCATATGATATTGCATAACACAACATTACAGAATAACATCATAGCATAAATATAATACAATTTAATAACAACATACTTATTTGTGTTTTATTACTTACTTAATTCATTCTTGTGTGTAGTTTAAAGAGACATTTGACCATTTATTACTTAACATGCAATGCATATAATAACATTTCAATTACATATAATTATATTACATATAATAATATATATATAATCTAAATAACTAATATGCAGCATTTTCAATCTATTTGGTTGAAATAATTAATACAATATTTATACAATAATTAATACTTATATATGATAGTAGCATATATACAGTATATAGGATGTACAGTAAGTAGTGTGTATTTGTCATGAGACTTGAGAGACATAAGACTTGAGACTTGTCTCAGAAAAGCAAACCACATGTTACTATCTGTCTATTAGGATAAAATTGGGTGGCGACCTGACGCATCCCACCTGCTGGTGTTTACTACAGATGCTGCAAGCCACACGGCATTGGATGGCAAAATCGCAGGCATTGTCCAGCCCACTGATGGAAAATGTTACACTGACAACAACAACACCTATGATAAGACTACTATACTGGTCAGTCTGAGTAGCTGTGTTTGAGTTTATTATGTCATTTTGTCTGATGTAGAATGAACAAAATCTGTTTGAAATAAAGTATATTGAAACAGGTTCTCCGATACAGTCTTGGGCAAAATAAATCAAATAAATGAAGGTGTTTTGGAATACATACATACATCTGTGAACCGATTGGCGCAGTGTGAAATGTATGTGGATTTTTGTTTTAGGACTATCCCTCCATTGGAATGCTCACTGACAAACTGACTGAGAATAATATCAACCTTATCTTTGCTGTAACTGAGGATGTGATACCGCTGTATCTTGTGAGTAGTTGACTTTACCCACACATTTTTTTCTCATCTTATTTTTACTCACACACAGTCACGTTCTTGCATTAAAGCGGCTATTGCTGCCTACTGTCTTGTCACATTGCACACTGTTGCACCTCCGTACCCACTCACTGTTTTTTTCCCATCTCTCAGAATTACAGTAAGTTGATTCCTGGTACCACAGTTGGGAAACTGTCTTATGACTCAAAAAATGTCATCGAACTCATCCTGGATGCGTACGCGGTGAGCTACACACTACACGATTCCCAGCTTGAAATTGTTACATGACATCCATGTCTTTGCTCTGATTCTGCAGCTGTGTGAAAGTTACTATTCTGATATATGAGAAATAAAAACACTTTGGAAACTTGCAGTAATAGAAAAATAGTCAATGATGGGGTGGTATGTTTCTGTTCAGTGTAAAGTGGAATTAACTTCACCACCCCAAAGTTGATTATTTCTCTAAATACGTTATATAATGTATATATACTGTATATACTCAGACATTATATTTCTACTCACAGATAACATTACTGTACTAACCATATGTTTTTCTTTATTAAATGTAAATCAGTTAATTATGAACAATAGATTACATATTGTAGACCCTGTAAATTAGTTGTTACTAAACAAGCACATATATTGTAACATGTGACTTAAATTATAGATGGAAATACTGTGCGAACTGTGCTGTTATAAAAAACAAAAACACCTTCTCACTAATTTGGATCACTAAGTTGACCACTGTTAAGGATACAGTAAGTTGACAGCAAAATGAACAATATGAAAGTGACTTTATGCCCTTTTACTCCTGTAGAATATCAGGTCAAAGGCAGAACTGGAGGTGTTGGGTGTTCCAGATGAGCTGAGCTTATCGTTTAATGCCACATGCCTCAATGGAGAGGTAGTGCCCGGCGTTAAATCCTGCTCAGGACTTAAAATCGGAGACACAGTGAGTAACTCATAAAAATCCAGTCAATCATCCAGACTAAAGTTACATGGAATTTGCACCACCATTGCACAGAGAAGAGAAACCGCTTCTCTTATTGCTATTAACACTTCAGGATAACATTAATTGCGCTCAGATTTCTCGTTTTTATGGTATGTTAGTCAAAGCCAGGCATGGATAGCTCTGTATTTACCAATAAGGAAGTAAATTTATCCTCCCCAGACACAGGCAGTTATGCTCATAGGGAGTTGTTAAACTTGGCCTGAAAGTCCACAACAAAAACTGAATCTGGACTAAGTGGAACTGTCAAGGCATCACAGCTTTTTTTCCTTATTTCACCAAATTGTGGGTTAGGAAAAAAAAAAGTTTATAACCAAACATGACCAGACATATTGTACTCCGAGTAAACGTGCCCTGGTCTGTACAGGACTCAAGCATGAAAACAGCCTCAGACTGTCAAATTCTTTTCTTCTGGCTTCATGTTCTCGTCTTTAACAAACATGCTGATACAAGCTGAACATGTCTGTTAAGCTGTAGACACCTCATCTGCTCATATCCTGTATTTTGGGCTGCAACATTTAACCACCCTTGCGGTAATGGTGTAGTCTCTGCCACCAGATAATCCTTCACTTTTTTCTATCTACCTTTTATAATAATAATGATGATGATGATGATGATGATGATGATGATTATTATTATTTAGCCATTTTACACATGGTCACAATAAAAACATGCATGTGTCTCCTTTAGGTATCATTCACTGTAGAGGCATCTCTTCGTGCCTGTCCTAAAGAGAAGAGTCATACATTCATCATCAAGCCTCTGGGCTTTAAGGATACACTACAGGTGACAGTCGATTTTGCATGCAACTGTTCATGTCAAGATTCTACCCAGCCTGCTAGCCCGGCCTGTCATAACGGGAATGGCACGCTGGAGTGCGGTGTGTGTCTGTGTGACTCGGGACGCTTCGGACCACAGTGCGAGTGTAGTGAGGTTGATTACAAACCCACCGATACGGACAGGTGTGAACCCACCCCTGGTGCAGCTGTCTGCAACGGACGAGGCGATTGTGTGTGTGGTCAGTGTAACTGTCACTCAAAAGACTTCGGAAAAGTTTGGGGCAAATACTGCGAGTGTGACGACTTCAGCTGCATCCACTCCAAAGGACAACTTTGCTCTGGTAAGAAACAAGTACAATGAAGTCATCTACAACTGTACTTACTTAAAGTCATGTAGTACATCGCCATAAAAGGTAATGAATGGAGCTATGATTTAGGCACCACTGTAACAACCATTTGTGCTTTACCATTATCCTTTTGGCATGTCTGTGCTTAGCCTGAGCTTTGGGGCAGATCTTGTGTAATGCTGTAGTATTCAGAGCGGATTCATTTTATTGTTGAGTAAGCAGTGCGGTTGTTTCTGTTGAGCTTAGATTAATACGCATAAAGTATGTCTGTCTGTATATGTGTTTGGGTTCATTTGTTACTATGCTCACATGCTAAGACTTTGTAGTGGATCAGAGGCTGGTCTTGAAGATCTTAAAGATGTGTCACTTCTCATTCAAAGGCGTCCACAATGGGTTTATTTTAAAAACTCTACCAGAAGTTTAGTAAGTAACAAGTAGTAACGTAAGGTTCTTCAGTCTATATTCTGTAAAAGGGTTGGATCACATGATGATGCGGTATACATATATCAAGAACAGTTATGTGCTCTGGGCTTTGATGAGTGTATTGTCAGTAAGACTGTTTTACTTCTCCTTTCACTTTTAAAGCATTTTTAAAATCTTCATAATCGTGGAAACCATCCCAGATTCCTGTGGTTCTTGTTGGTTTTGTCAAGATATGTAATAGTTAGTAATGTTTTACCATATGGGTTGTTATCACAGCGTAAAGAGTGCTAATAGTTTAACAAATGGCCTGTTTCTCAAGACATATGATGCTTATGATTAAAAGTGTCCTACAGGAACCTGGCAGTCTCTGATTGAGATCTTGTAATTAGCTGTGGTTTGACGGTGAGTCAATGGACGTACTGTAATGAACTTCTGCAATAAAGATGCAGCAATGATGCGCAGTATACACCCTGGATTTGTATCTGATTTAAGAACGAGAAACAATTAGGCACTGGCAGGAAAGTGTTTACCAGAAACTATTTGGGTTTTGTTTAGTTTTTTTTTTTTTTCATAATCAATTTAACACAGTCAGTCTAAGTAATAACATATTTTTGGAAAGTGGCAGGAACTAAGAGAAAAAACAATACTTCAAGTTCAATCCAGAGCTGTGCTCCATGCTGCCCACAGGCTTTCATAAACTGTGACATGATATTTGAGCTATATTGCTCAACCCTTGTCTAGGTATTTTAAGGACAAAACAATACTTGCTGCGACTTGTTAACCAAAGCGATTTACCATATAGGTCAGAGAAGTAGCATACATTTAAATTGATTCACTAAACCAAGAATACCAGTAAGACATATCATCAGTGTTATGATCTGGGTTGATTCAGTTAGTCAGGTCTAGACTCAGAAATGTTATGTGGCAATAAAATGAAGTCAGCTAATGACCTGAATGCACTGAATGACCAGATTATCGCATATTTAACATTTACTGTATATAACACTTTGGAACTGTGAAACATTGCAAAGATCATTTCCTAACCATTTCACATTAAGGCATGATATTGTGTTAATAACATATAACATTCATTATGTTGAAAAGAGAGTCACCCAAGCCTTACTCAGTTCATATGTACAATATGTGTGTACGCTTCTTGTTCCACTGTCTACTGTGTAACAGCTCAGACTTTCAGAGTTTCACACTTTACTTTCTACTTCCGTTGTGACAGAGGCTGTTAAAAACGTTCGCATCCTTCAGGATGTTTGAAATTTTAAAATTCATGTAACCTCGGTTTCCCTTTTGGAAACCTTTAAAGGAAACACCCTATATTTCATTTTACACCCTTAAAAAGGTTATTTAATGAGAACAGGCAGACAAGCTGAACATTTCATGAAAATCTAAATGGTTAATGATAAACGCATGGTTCATAGATTAGTTTTTTTGACTACAGAGTTTGGCAAATTGATGGCAACATTGCATTTGTTGTGCACAGAGGATCAGGCCCAAACAGGATGAGACAGGCACAGACATTGCAACACAGTAAAACAGAACTGATGATTAAGTTTCTGCAGACACAGGCTGTTTTTACAAATCAGAGGGCAAATCAAAGGATTTTGAAATTTAAACTTTTTTTCACCTTTTAAGCATCAGTGCTTCCCAACCCTAGTCTTGGAGGACCCCCTTCCTTTCACACTTATGCCAATTCAGTAGCTGATCGGAGCTGAGAAAACCCTAACATGCAGGGTAGGGGTCCTCCAGGACAGAATTTGAAACCACTGTCTTAAAAGACTAAACCCAAAGGTTTTAGTGGTTGAGTAAAACATAATGCAAAAAGGGCTGGTTCGGACAGAGCAGGTGCACTATTTGTGAGAGTTCAGTTTTAACATAGTCTAGAGGAAGTATTGACCAGTTTCCGGTTTCAAGTTATACCAGTAGTTTCAAAACCACAAAAATTTTCTGTTACCATTCCTGTGGCATGAGGTCTTTTTTATGACCTATCAAAGACAAGCAGCAGGAATCCCTGTGTGCACAAGAGAGAAACACAAACCCTCACCCTCACCGTCTCCCTTTGATGAGACAGTCAGTCAACTGTGTGTAATGGCCTAAGGAGATGAACCCGTTGAACGAAATAAAAATTATTCAAATATGACCTCACATCAAAGAGAGAACCACCCATCACTTTTTGCCAAACTCAAGGTAATTCTGTCTTGTAATTAATCTTTAAAAACCAGCTTCAAAAGTCTGGTATTGGTGAAATAAATGACAGAGACAGCAAACCTGGCTAATTAACTAGTTAAAATCAGCTAATTTCCACCCTAGAGTGAAATGATTTTTCCACATATTCTAGTTAGGAAACTAGGGTCTGAGCACAGGGTCAGCCAGGATACAGCACCCCTAAAGCAGACAAGGGTTAGGGGCCTTGTTCAAGGGCTAGAGAGTGGCAGTTTGGCATTGTTGGGGCTTGAATGTCTGACCTTTCATTCAGCAATCCCTTCCCTTAACCATTTGAGCCAACATTGCCCTGTCTTTGCCTTCCACCATTTCTGGACACTTGGTCTGGGGTCCATTCTCACCCTGGACACGACCGTACTTGGACCCCCTGGTCCTTTCTTTGCAGTCGAACCATGTTTCCTTGACCACCGCTGTGTTGTTAGACGAAAGACACGTGTCGTATCGCAGGCCGGGTGTCTGCCCAGCTTGGGTGCGCTGCTCGCTCACCTCCCCCAGTCTCCTCCTGGGCTTCTATGCGGGATCGCGCTCCTCTCTCTCCCACGCTCTCATCATTAGCTCAGGCATCCAGCCGGATGGATAAGCAGCTGCCCCGCAAAGTCCGACCGCCTTCTGTTGTTGTCATGGCCCCCTAAAAAATATTTAGGGGAAACCCATCTGCTAGGCCTAGATATTGGTCTCACATTCTGTCACATGCTGATGGATGTATGAAAGGCATAATTGCATATGTTAAGACTTTTAATTTAAATCAAAAACTAAATACACATAAAACAGATGCAAAATGAGAACTTGGTGCAGGACATGAATTTTAATAATTTAAATAATGCTATTAGTTACCCATAGATTACTAACATCTGACTACAGAGGACTAGACAGTGAGACAAGACAGAACAACCCAAGTCAAAATAAGAGTCCCATGGCATACTGTAACAGTTAAATATTTGGACACAAGTTTAGACCTTTTATCACCATTCGAGGATAATACTGGAGATTTAAAAACTATGAAATAACACATATGGCATAAGGTAATTATGTAACAACATCAGTCAGTTGCTGTTTTAAAATGTAAAGGTCAGATGTTCTGGAACAGTTCTTGCAAGAACAGTTGGTGCATTTGCAAAACCCACCATGATAAAATTGGCTCTCATGAAGACCATCCTTGGAAATCAAGACCAAATCTCACCTCTGCTGCAAAGGAGAAGTTCATTTTAGAATTACCAGCCTCAAAAATCACCAATTAACAAACAGCCCCTCAGATTAGACAGGAATGGTTATGGAGTCTTTACGGAGCATGAGTAGCAGATACATCTCAATATCAACTGTTCAAAGGAGAACATCAACGTTTTAAAGGAGATTATTGCATATTTTGGATTGTTTTTACAATGTGTATGCCTACATTATTCATTATCAGTTCATTATTTATTTTATTTTAGATATGTTTAGTTATTTAGCAATGTATTTTATTTAGCAAGTATGTTTGTTAGTTTCATTCCTATTACCAGTTATTCATCCTGAAATATAAGAAAATGTGAATTTCTTTTTGGATTTTTGTTTGTTTGTTTGTTTGTTTGTTTGTTTGTTTGATGTTTGTTTTGGAGACAGTGTATCTATTTTCATAGATTAATTATTATTAAATTTGAGTGGCATTTAAGGGTGCTATAATTTCCCTTAAGTTTTTGTTATCTATAATATCTAAGTATTGTCATTTCTTGTAATAATGAATATAATTATTAATATATCTCATATTACTTACAAATAGTTTTTATTATTATTAATATTCCTATTACTGTTATTTATAATAATAATAATAATAATAATAATAATAATAATAACATAAGAAAGTATGCATGTTTTAGAATGTATTTAGCTTTTGAGCTACTTAAATAACTCTAACCAGAATTTTTTTTTAATAAGTAGTCAAATGCCAGTCATGAATGAAATATGGCAGAAAATAAGCCTGTGGTGAGGATGATTCCATAAACCTTATGAGTTATGTTTGTATGTATTTGGGCAGGTCATGGCGATTGTGTATGCGGGTTCTGTCAGTGTCATTCTGGCTGGTCAGGCGAAAGCTGTAATTGCTCCACGAGGACGGACACCTGCATGACAAGCATTGAGCTGCTGTGTAGCGGCCGTGGCGAGTGTTTGTGCGGTGTGTGTGCATGCAGCCTGCCTGGAGCGTACGGTACCACCTGTGAGAAATGTCCCACCTGCCCTGACTCCTGCACCTTAAAAAAGTCAGTCCGTGTGTGTGTGTGTGTGTGTGTGTGTGTTATAATAGCGGTGACATCTCTGATAACTGTGATACTTATTTGTATGTGTGTAAAGGGACTGCGTGGAGTGTAAGCACTATAAGAGAGGACCACTGTTTGAGAAGAACAACTGCAACACTGCAATCTGTAGAGGCGAAATTATATTGGTGGATGAGCTAGGTATACACACACACATTGCACTCCATTGAATTAACATGTCTTACTCTATCATGTTTTACTCATCACTTTAGGGAAGATAGTAAATGACACAAAGACAGGCTTTTACTTTTAGGGAAATGGTTTAGCTATAAATGGTTTAGATGTGAAGCTTTTCTCTGTTTTTGACACTCATGGTTATTTTAATTTTGTACACCGCTAGTTATAATTTGACCACAGACAGATTTCACAGTCGGTTGGCACATATTTAGAGAAGAAGACGTCATGAGCCTACTGAGCCTTGGTTGAGGGTTGAAGATAATTTCTCACACCACTAAGAAATACACAATGAGGAATAAATACTACAGTATATATTTGAATTCAGTTTCTGGGTTTTTCCATATTTCTGTCCTGAGTATTATTTTAAAATGTAACTTAATTGAGAGCATATATAATTATACAGGAGATGTGCTGCTCAAAGTGTATTATATTAACCCGGGGTCATTTCCTGACGCTTGATTGTTCACCTTCCGTCATTTTTTTTAAATAGCTGCAAATCCTCTAAACACTGCACACAGCCCCAAACAGGTCACTAATCACACTGCATAATCAGCCTATCTGCTCTCTCTCTCTCTCTCTCTCTCTCTCTCTCTCCAGCCTTCCGTGAGAAAAGCTCAGTGAACTGCAGCTACAAAGACGATGACGACTGCATTCATCACTTCCAGTACTATGAGGACATCAGCGGGAAATCCTTCCTCTACCTCGTTAAAGAACCCGGTGAGAGACTCCAACACAGGCATGTGCAGAGATTTTGAGTCGGCACGGGTTGTACTTCACACTGAGTCTTCCTCCATGCGGTTTATGAGGGCATGTTTTTGATAAGCATATACTTAGGGTCCCTGCATGAACACAATAGTTGCCCATTAAAGGAAGTAAGAGCTTCCTGAGTGCCAGATATGAGCTACGACTAATGAGTCAAACTAAGTAGGTTAAATTGCGGAATAAGCTTTGGCTGGAAATGAATCCATACAAGAAATACAATTGTTTGAATAGATACAAGATCAATACCTACTGCTGGTTTTACGACTACATTAGGTCAAGACCATGAGTCAAGACCAAGAACATAGTCAATGGATTCAGAGTCAAGTCAAGACTGAGACGAGCTGCTCAGATGTGTTAACCTACTGGTTATAGTAGCTTCCTTGTCTGACATGAAATTTCTATGGAATGAACTTAAATTTCATATAATTTTATGTTAAGTTAGTAAGTGCTGCGGGTAATCCTATTGTATAACATTGTTGAGCACATGTAAAGCACCCTTTTCTTGGGGGAAGTGGTGGTAGATAACCATGCGTCTGGTACATGGTTTGCTACTTATTTTTATCTTTTTTCAGAGAAACATAACAGGAATCAGTTTTGCACATAATGATTTGCAACTTTGATTCAAACACACAGCAAGTACATAAAATGCACTTAATTGTAGAATTCATATGTATTAGTACTGCTGTGCATTAAAATATATATTCAATTTTCTGAGACCAAATACAGCTGTGTACTACAAATACTGAGATGCAATGCAAAACATTAAGGCCACCTCTGGACGAGCGAGGGCATGACTCCACAAGTGTGCTTGATCAGATTGGGATCTGGGGAATCTTGAAGCAAGGTTAGCAGTCTTGGAGCTTTTTGCCTGCTGGGCCACATGTGCAGCAGGCTGTGGCGCATCAGATGTTCTGATGCCTTTCTGTCTTGGCCAGTATTGACCTTTTTCGGTGAGTTGTGCTGCATTGGATTTTCTGTGGGATCAGACCAGACAAGCTTTACCTTTGGTCGCTACAGTAGATTAGCCTTGGGTGCCCGTGATACTGTTGTATATAATTGATAACCTGTGCTGTGTATAACTCCATTGTGACAGAAATAAACTACAACTAGAAAGTATCTTGTAGGCCAAGTTCAAAGCCAAGATTGAATAAACTTTCATCTGAGTTTTTGACAAGACCCAGACCATTGACTTGTGGTCCAACAAGTGGATTCATTACCAATGATCACAAAAAGCCCTTTCTCACTTTTAACTATCTTGTCGTGTTTTATTATGTATAGAGTGCCCTAAAGGTCCTGATATTCTGGTAGTGGTGGCTTCCGTCATTGGCTCCATTTTCTTGCTGGGCCTGGCTGCTCTGCTGGTGTGGAAGCTGTTGGTCACTATTAATGACCGCCGGGAATTCGCCAAGTTTGAGGAAGAAAGAGCTAAGGCCAAGTGGGAAGCGGTAAGATTGAGTGACAAACAAACAAACACACACAATGCGCTGGTAAAAGATATAAAACCCACATTATTTGGCTGTCTGGTGTATCTGGATGGGGGGTAATTGGTAGTTTCTCAGCAACTACCATTATACCAGTGAGTAAGTGTGGCTTCATGTCACGTCTCGTCTCCTGCTGCAAGACCTGCTCACTGCTCACGCACAGGAATATAACAGCGGCTATTATGTAAGGTGCGATGTCATTTATTTTGGCAGGATATTCTGATGAAGTTCTGTATAGCCTGTTTATTCCTACTAGGGCTGCAAAACAGTGGTTAAAATGATAAAGGCTGTTATTTTTACTAAATCCGAGCTGAATTAGGCGCAAATGAGTTGTGGTTTATTATTTTAAGGCCTGTTTAGAGAACAAAGCATTTTAATAATGTGGTATTTACAAAGGAACAGTTGGATCAAGAACATAGATTTGCAAAGAACTTATTTTTAAGAAGCTCTTCACTATTCAAAGAACCTTTGTGAGAACTTTTTTTTCTCTTTCTCAGATGTTGACTAGCAATAATTATATAAAGAATGGTCTTTATTTGCAGTCTCAAAGTTTTTTGTCAGAGCCTCGTGATTTGAAACATGAGCCATAATGAAAACAGTATTCAGTTAGCTAGTCCTATCTACGTAAGATTACGATTTATTTGCTAATGAAAATCCATTCTGTTTATTAATTCATAATCTCTTAATGTCTGATTCATTTAAGAGAACAGCGTGTGCTTATATATTAAACTTAGCAGGATGTGCTGTTATAGAAAAAAGAGAGCGTGATATGAACCGCAATTACAAATTTTCATTTCTTAATGAATAAAATCATTAATAGAAGGAGTTAAGGCTGTTTAACCATTTATAGTCACATTTAATGTTGTGGGACTTTAATGAGATGTTGGTCCTATTATTGCTTACAGATTTTTGTAGCAGCTATTAATTGCGGGCCCCTTCTGCAATCTCTAGGCTTTCTCTCTCTCTCTCTCTCTCTCTCTCTCTCTCTCTCTCTCTCTTAAAAAAACTTATCTTATCATGTATATTAGTCCAGTGTTTTTTTTCCATTCTGGAAACCTACCCACTTTTTATGTAGAAAGAAGTTAAAAGTTCCTTAAATGCTTTTAATGTATTAGCAGCAACATGGAGTTAACATGGCATTAACACATACAATAAAGTTTGATAATTTAACAAGTTAAAAAAAATATTTAAAAAAACATTAACAACATTAATGCAGCATTATTTTTTTCCCAAGGCTCCAATGTAGAAGTCATTGTCATGGTAGTGTGCTCTACTATGTGATAGTACCTTTGTTAGCCACGCCCTGAGCCGATCCACAGTTAGCAAGGAAGTGGCTCTAGAATCTGTTCAGCGTTTCTGCCACTTAGTGCTAATAAGTCTGCTTCATGTCTTTCTGATTTTAATGGTTTAACATCTTAAGTCTTTGTAATGTTGAAAACCGTCAGCTTTTTTTAGTGCATGGAATTTCCCTTTGGCCCGGCTCAAGTTATATTTTTGTAGAAATGAGTATGTTCGTATGTATTACAAATGTTTTAGAAACATTGCCTCTTGTCTTTTAGGCTAATAACCCATTGTATAAAGGAGCTACTACTACTTTTACAAACGTGACCTACCGTGGGAACTCCTAAAGACTTTAACACCTTCATCGGCAACAGTCACTTGTCTCAGTGATTGGTCAAGCAACATCTCTGTGAATAACTTCACTTCACACTTTCTACCAATCGATGATGTCAGCATTGTGGCCTTGATGAGGAACTGGACATCGTCACTGTGCCGCCAGGCAGAACTGTGTTGAAGATATGTTTCTTCAGCTGAATTTGTTGAATGCACCAAAATAAAGCAGAAATAATAATAATAATAATAATAATAATAATAATAATAATAATAATAATAATTGTATAGTATTATAAATGAAAAAACAAAGAAATTAAGATGAGATATTAAAACTCAGAGTCCATTTTGTGGGAAATTATTTTCATTGCTTTTTGTTGTTGCTGTTTTTTTTTTGTTTTGTTTTTTTTAAATAAAATAATTTGTTTTTAAATGTAAGTATTGTTGAAGATTAACTGTATTATATTTCCTACTTGGAACAAATGTAAGTTTTTGGGGGCATTTGGCCTCTGTACTGTACATGACCACATTGAATTTGAAATGAAACTCAAGAAGTGAGCAAAGTCAAGACATTCAGGGGGGGGCTCATAAATAATGGAAAAAAATGTCTGGCAAGTAGTTGCATGGCCAGATGTGGCCAGCTCCCTCATTACTCCATGACTAATCAGGCAGATAAAAGGCCTGGAGGTGGTTCTGTAGGTGTTTGCATTTGGGAGTTGTTCAATCGAACTCTCCACATGAGGCATCAATTCAAGTAAAAGCCATCATTAGGCTGAAAATAAATTAATTAATTAATTAATTAATAAACCCATCAGATAGATGGCAAAAACATTGTTAGTGGCCAATACAACAGTTTGGAACATTCTTAAAAAGAGGAAATTAACTACAATTTTAGCAACATACAAGAAACAGCTTTATAAAGTAAATACAGACGCTTCTTAAGAAAATGCAAACCACTGATCATTCATAAGAACAGAAAGGTCAGATTAGACTTTGCAAGAAAACTTCTTTAATTCTTTGAACCGATGCACCCAAAATGATCTTGTACCAGAATGATAGGAGGAGAAAAATATGGAGGAACAAATGAACAGCTCATGATCCAAAATCTGTCAAACATGGTAGAGGCAGGCCTCCGAGTGGCGCAGTGGTAAAAGCGCTCGCCCTATCATCCGGAGATCGCTAGTTCGATTCCCGGGTGATGCTGTAACCTCTCGCAGCGTCTGTGAGCTCGCGCAACGGAGGGAGCGTATAGCGCTGTCCTCCGAGTGTGTTACGCCGCCCCCAACGGTGCGCGAGCGAGCAGTTCGAAAAGATGCGGTCGGCTGAGTGGTAGTAGTAGCCTTAATGTGGAGCCCCCTAGTGACGGGGAGGAATTGGACACGACTAAATTAGGGAGAAAATCGGGGAAAAATCCAAAAAAAAAACATGGTGGAGGCAGTGTTATGGCATAAGTTGTTGGCAGCGGAACCTGGTCACTGGTGTTTATTGATGACTGACTGCGGATAAAAGTAGCAGGATGAACTAAAGGACAGAAGGATAAACATATCTTTGTTCCAAAAATTTATGGCCTGACTGTATTTACAAAGGTAAATCTTAATAGAGATAATGAAGGAGAAAAGTTGGAGAAGAATCACCAAAGATCTTAGACGCCATTAAATGTGATTATCTCAACATTTTTCCATAATTATAGATTTTTTTAATTCATGATCATCTCAACATTGTTTGTTTGTTTGTTTGTTTGTTTGTTTGTTTCAGCGAAATGAGATCATGTAATTATTAGGTTTTGACTTTTTATTTTGGCAAAAATCCTGTTCAACTACTATGTGTGGGAAGTTAACCATCAAAATATGGCCTGAATCTCAGGTCATATGACTTTCGCTATATTTGATATTGCAAGCTAGATGTGGGGGAACATTACCTAACATCGATTGTGCTGTGCTGCTCTTCAACAAAATCTCACGACTGTGAGGGCACACGTACAGATGGAGCTCAAAGCTGTGCCCCGAACTGCACAATACACACTAACTAGTATGTCTACATAGTATAACACTATTTAGTACAGTAGCATGCAGTTTTGGAATGCATCGCCAGAATTTCTGAGTCAGTATTGCTCAGTTTCAAAGGAGTAAAATAACTTATTTGTACACAGGAAATGAGTTACTGCAGACCAGATAAAGGAGTAAAACCTCTGAACAGAAGTGGCTAACATCAGCTGGTTAGCTTGTTACCGCTGATCAAGCGGGCTGATAAAATAATGTACTTATTCTTTAAAATCAGAAACCATTCATGTCTAATGTTGGGGCATGATGACTTTAAATGTATCTGAAATCTTCCACTAATTCCAAACCCAAAACCTCAGCTCTGAAACCTAACTGATGGTAAATTACTATTATTAAGTTGTCTAGGTGACTCACATCAGCTCAATAACATCAAATTATAATGTTTTCCCTTGTCTGAGAACTGTCATATAGAACCTATCATTTCCAAGATCTTATCATCTGTGCTTATGGATCGAGCAAACCCCTTAACCATGATTGACCTTTAACCCTTAACCTTTACCTGATTATCTCACTCAAAACACCCACTTTCAATAAATATCGCAGCTTTATCCGAGGTATGCATACTCCACTGGTACGGTCCTAGCTAGATACCATTTTGTTAACATACATGATAATACAAGGGCTGTACTGAAAGTAATGGAAAGGTGAGTATATATTTTTGTTAATTGATATAGGTGGTTCATATTGCACATGCTGGTAGAGTAACTCTTGCTCTGTAAAGATACTATTCAACATAGTCTACATCACGAGCCGTGCGTTTGCGCCATCGCTTGAATCCTCTTTGAGAATCTTTGAGATGGTCTCCCATTGTGTGTTTTGTCTTCAGTGCTGGTTTCCCCTTTCTTTAAACTTTTTCATCCATCTGTGCATGTTGCTCTTGGTAATGGTGTTCTCTCTGTAAACATTCTGTAGCCTTCTGTAGATGTCCTGTGTCAGTTTTTATTATTATTATTATTATTATTATTATTATTATTCCCAGTGTTGCATTACTTTAAGTACACCATGGTTGCAGTCTAGCAAAAATGATTATAATTTTCAAAATGCAAACTGAGCGATTGTTACGTTTTTAAAAAATGATGGAAGGCTTGCTCAAAGCGTCCGTCGATCTCCGATATGCTGACTGTTTGGCTCTGGCATGCTTCTCAGATGAGAGAGAGATAATCAAACCACACACATCACACATATCTGATAAACTCTCTCTCTCTCTCTCTGTCTGTTTATCATCAGCAAAAGAGGTTTTATATGTTTGGCCCGGTGTCATGTCCATTTGTTATATCAAAGAACATAAACCATTTTAACTTTTCTTGGTGAAATCTGGAAGAACAAAAAGTGGAAGTTGTATAGATGTCTGTCTGGAAACAAACCAGGAAGTGTTAGCTCAAGAGAGAGAGAGAGAGCATGGGAGAGCATGGGAGAGTAATATCAGAAAAAAAAAAGAGATGTATGAGATATAAGAGACAGAGGCATGAAAAAGTTCACGCAATGTCATAATACCATATGATACATATAATACCATAATACCATATGATACCATATAATACCATAATACCATATGATATCACCATGTGATGCGATATGAAGACTAGGTGTAATGTTTGAGTTTCTTATGGCTACAGCCACATTAACCTCTCTTGCTAACCCTAGTCAAAATGATTCATGAGCTATTGCAAAAGTCACTTGCCACAGTTACTATGCACGGCTAATTATGTTTATATTTTAACACCGTTCAGCTAGCTAAGGAGCACAATGATTAAACAGTTCCTGTTTATTGTATTAAGGGATTTTAGGACATTTTGGAAACACAATATAGCTAAATGTTTTGATTATTTTTGCTCCTCTATTTCTGCAAACACACACTAAGGAAGCTATGCTCAACCTTATCGATTAGCTCACTAGCTAGCTCACATAGATTTGTACATTCCTATTAAAGATACTGCCAGTGAAATTAATGTTTCGTTTCTCTTTTCATCTTCATCTTACTAGGCTTCATATTTTACGTCAAAATATGACATAATTTTTCTGAAAAGTATCATTTGCCATGTCCCCTAGAGTTTCCACCTATCGCTTTGGCTAGGTGTTAACAAGAAAGAACAACTTGAATAACATACGGTATGTGTGCTTATTCTCACTCTCACTCACTCATCGTCTGTACCGCTTTATCCTGTGTACAGGGTAAATCCTGTGTATTGCAGGGGGGCCTGGAGCCTATCCCTGGAGACTTTGGGCACGAGGCGGGGTACACCTGAGTAGCCAACCTATTGCAGGGCACGGATACATACACACATTCACACACTACGTGCAATTTGGGAACGCCATTTAGCCTAATTTGCATGACTTTGGTCTGTGAGAGGAAACCGGAGTACCTGGAGGAAACCCACCAAGCACGGTGAGAACATGCAAACTCTATGCACACGGACCCAAGGTGAGAATCGAACCTGGAATCTGGAGGTGAAAGGTATCAGTGCTAACCACCAAGCTATCATACTGCATGATTAATGTAATTTTGGAAATGAGTCAGTGTGAGGAAATATGTATAAGCCATAATGATCAGATTGTCCCTGATGAGATGGCAAGGAAAAACTCCCTGAAACCCTGAGAGGAACCAGACTCAACAGGGGACCAGTCCTCATTTGGGTGATATCAGATAGCAGGGA
Source organism: Clarias macrocephalus (assembly GCA_011419295.1). Taxonomy (NCBI): domain Eukaryota; kingdom Metazoa; phylum Chordata; class Actinopteri; order Siluriformes; family Clariidae; genus Clarias; species Clarias macrocephalus. The sequence continues at coordinate 71,774 of JAAGKR010001293.1, forward strand.
TTGATCTGCAGTCATACTGTACGTTTGTTGGCTGGAAGTCCAGTACGAAGGGAGTTGTGTTTAAGTTAGTATGGAGTCCACTTTCTTAATTGGAATCTTAGGAACAAAACAGTCCTGAACTGTTGAGCGCCTGCAGTCACAAGTCATCAGAGAACAGCTGCCTGCATCAGCCGAGTTTAAGACCAACTTAAGTCAGCTGTGTTACACACATTCAAAAATTATGGTGAAGCATGAGGGAAGATCCACTTCTTGAGAAAACACCAAAACGTCTTCGATGTAAATGCAGTATGAAGGCAATTTCCTCGCTTATCTGGCATGGGGGTTTATTTTACCCCCATGGTATATACATGGGGGTAAAATATTTAACTCAGGAGGAACTGCTGTAACAGAACTGATGTCTATACCACGGGGTGTGCCGTGGCCAGTCAGTAAGTTGGTTTAGCAAGTATTTTGGAAGTCGAATTTTACGTGGTGAACAAAAATGAGTGGAGTGATACATGCAGTAAAACATCCTTGTCCAGTTATAAGAAATATTGGCACTCTTGGAATGTTGCTCAACCAATCAAATTAATATAGCACCACTAAGTTTATAATGAGAGATAATGCTGACCTTTGAGGCACATGAACAAAGCAATACAGTCAGTTTCCTTGAGTTTTCAATGCACATTTATTATCATAATATGCAGATGTAAGTTTTATAGAAACTGAAGTCTGGCATTTGCACAGCGTTTATCAGGAACATGTTGTCATCCAGCCAGACCCCCCATGCCAGACCACATGACTCTCTAGTGAACACATCACCAGAGCCTCCATTAGGCAGTAGGCCTCACCTCACTGTCATGACATTAAAGCCATATTAATGTTAATTAGTCTGGCTTTTAGGTTTTGAAATAATGACTGCTGGAAAAAAAAAAAAAAGTTGATAAGTTGTCAAGGCGCCCAATTAGAACAGCTAATGTAGTTTAGTGTTGGCATTGTGTAAGTGGGGAGTAAACCTCAGAGGATGGCGCTCATGTGGACATGTCACTTCACCCACTGGAACTTCGGTTGCCATAGATACTACATCATGTCTTAGAGTTTCACTGCTTTACTTCGGAACTTTGGTTGCCATGGAAGCAGCGGCTCAGATGCTGATGGAGTTTGGAGTTTGGCAGATTCAGTCATTCATGAAAATGTCAGGCAGAGAGCCAAATCCAATCAATTTCTCATGTTCTTTTATTGACTTATTTTTCATGCCATGGAAAGCAGCAGAATATCTCAAGGGAGGGAAAAAAAAAAGCTGCCACTGTGTTTCTTCTGCCATCAATGACACGATTCAGTGCAGATGGTAAATCGTTTTAATATAAAAAAAATACATATACAATAACATTTTCAATATGTATTTATTGTGCCCAGTAGTTTGAAAAATTGCCACTTTTACTTGATTTTTCACATTTTTACCTTCATGCACAGAATATACTGCTTTACAGTTCGGTGCTGCTTGAATAGAAAAGATAGGAAACTAGAAAACAACTTAGCATCAATTTGAACATATTTTTATCAATGTTATCTGTGTAACATGGATTATTTATCTGCATGGATAGCCTTTTCCTAGCTCAGCAGTTCTGACATTTGAGCTTTCAGTCTATTTGATTTCAATACTTTTAATGCACATGTAAACTTACATAATAATAATAATAATAATAATAATAATAATAATACAATTTTCGGGTTTCAATATTTGGTGCTGTAAAAACAGCGATCATAATAAATAATAATAAATACGTTTTTTTTTTTCAATAACACTAGAAACTATTCCATCTTCGTTGAGCTGATATTATTCTCGTAGCGCCCGCTAGATGGCGATATAACACATAACTTTAGAAAAACATGGCAGGGGAATTAAAAAATACATCCGGTTCGTGTAAAACATCATGGCGGCGCCCTCTGATAGAAGCATGCCGCAGCATTTAAATTTCCTACCCGTTTTCCGATTAGTCCCGCCTCCTGCGCTGTGGTTGGCTCGTGATTCACACTGCGCGCCCCGATATGCTTTATATGAGAATGAATAGTTTCACAAAGTATTTTTTTCACAGGTTTAATACATGTATGTATAAACAAAAAAAATGCAAATTTTAGGAAAGGATTTTGTGACAGAAACTGTAACACTGCAGTATTGGTGCAATGAACATTATATATACTGTATATATTATATACATTACATATGCAAAGAAAAAATAGAAAAATACCGACTACAGGGCTCTTAATCAATTTAAAAAAATTATTAACATTGAATCTGGCTTGAAAACCTCCCTGTTTACTAAGCCTTTTATTTAGTTATTTTATACTGTTTTATTCTGTATACAGGGGGGCCTGGAGCCTATCCCAGTAGACTATAGGGCACAAGGCGCAGTCTACTCTGGACGGGGGCCAGTCCATCACAGGGCACATTTACATTCACACACTTACTCAGAACTGCAGCAATTTTGGAAAGCCCAATTATTCCACTTTGCATGTCTTTGGACTGTGGGAGGAAACCGGAGTACCCGGTAGTTTTGTTATTGTCATTTTAACAACAATGATGTGATGATGGAGATCTTTGTTTTGTTTATATTTCATTTAATTATTATATATTTTTTACAAATTCAATGCCTTAATAAATTGCTTTTGACACTGATTTGATGTTAATTTCCAGAAACACTTATGAACTTTAAAGAAATGGTATAAACCATGTAAATGGAAATCTTTTTAATAAAGCTTCATTGAGTCTATATAGATGATTAGGCAAATAAAATGGTACATGTTCAAATATAATTCAAATATAAACGTACCAAATAATATTTATCTCATCATCTATATTGCTTTATCCTGTATACAGGGTCGCAGGCAGCCTGGAGACTATCCAAGGAGATTTAGGGCCCGAGACGGGGTACGTCCTGAATGGGCACACACACGCATACACACACTTTCACACTTTCATTAACATTCATTAACATTTGTGAAGTCCTTGGGAAGTATCTTAATCTGCATGTCTTTGGACTGTGGGAGGAAACAGGAATACCCAGAGAAAACCCATTACATTAATATGCAAACATGCAAACTTCCACAGGGGAATCGAACCCAGACCGAGCGACAGTGCTAACCAGTAAGCCACCAAATAATAATTAATAAAAATCAATAAAAGGGTAATAAATCAATTAGTGTATCGTTTTTATCTGCCCGTGTGTGTGTTGCTGAGAACCCATGCTGTACCTCATCCATTCCTTTTTTTTTTTTTAGCTCTCCTCATCTTTTAAGCAGAAAAGGGGCGGGCTATATGTGACGTCAAAAGAACCTCAAACCAACCCAAGCACACGAGGAAGGGTTAGTCGGAATACAGGTGTGGGAAAAACATTGCCGGTGCCCTATCCAGCAGATGAGAACATGACAGACTCTGCGAATGGACCGACACCAGAGGCGGCGGACGGGCTCAAGCGGCCTCAGTTCGGTACCCGGTTTCTCACAGACCCGCGGGAAGTGTTTCAGCACAACGCCTGGTATGTGCGAGCCCGCGTGGGGAGAATAGCTCCGCTTTTAAAGTGCTTTAATTATCTCATTATATTCACACACACGTCTTTATTATTAACCTTGATAAATATGACTGGTGCCGTTTTTTATGGCTTTAAATGTAGATTAGATTATTTTTTCTGGCAACGCACTCGGTTATGTACCAGAAGCTTGTTCAGATGCAGTACTTCCCTCCGAGCATGCGCACTAGACTAGTTCACTGAAGAGTAAGCAGGTTTCCATGGTTACTGCAGTACTGACGTCGCATAACGTTTAGTTCTCTAGTGTAGTGCGCTGTTTAGGACGTTGCTCTGACACAGTTCGCTAGCCATTACAATTTAGCCTTTGTTAAAGTCACTCAAATACTTGTTTGTCCATTTTTTTTCTGCCTCCAACACATCGACTTCAGGAGGGAAAAAAAACGTTCACTTCCTGTCTAATATATCCCACCCGCTTCCAGCCGCTATTGGCAAGATATTGTATCTGTAAGGAACAGATTGTAATGGGTAGCCAACCGGGTCAGAACAACTCGATAACTGCAGCTCATGTGGGATGTTCAGGACATATCAAAAGTGATTCAAGAAAGGGAAAACCAGTGAATTGGCAACAGTGGTCATGGCTGATTGGTGTATATCCTGCTACATTTCTGTGTTATAATTTATTATTCTGTTTGTTTTTAAAATTGTTGATTCATTTTCAGCAGCCTTTACAATCTGCAATCAACATCACAGGTTTATTTTAATGTTCTCATCAGGGGTGAAAGTAGTTCATATTTTTAGGTGAAGAAAATAAAAACGTGGAGCTGAAATTTTCCCATTAGTGATTGCACCCTGCTGGAGCATGAGAAAAAATGGAGCTCAAAAAGGGGATTATATATTTATTATTGCGGATGACATAATATTATTGTAACATTTTGAAGTAAATTTAATCAATAAATTAATCTGTTATACTACTATAATATAGGTTAGTAATGTGTAAATAAAAAAGGGAGCACCCTCTGAAGTGCACTGGAACGGAACGTAGCCATAGAGTAGGGTTGCTAACTGTCCAGTAAAATACGGAATCGTTGAATAATCGATAACTTACAGACTTGTTACGTATTGACCTGATAAGTACGCTATTCGTTCTGTATTTTTGAGAATGAAAGTGAAATCTATGGGAGATAAATATTACAGGTCAGACTACCAAGACAGGATGATTTTCATGAGACGCAATCAGTCAGTGGATTAAAAAAAACCTCTTCTCTCCCTCAGCCTGTCTGTCATGTTCTCTATCAAAACAGAGTACAGAGAATGTGATGCGCATTGGTCAGGACTCTCAACCCAGGGTGGCATAACTTAATTTATATTTTATTTGTATCTTTAGCTTTTATACGTTAAAAGATATGACAGGATCATCCCCCATGATCAAGAAAATACTTGTATTCGACTGGTCCAAGCAGTCCTTATCTTATCTTATCAAACGAAAGCCAGCCGAATGAATCATCATGTTTGGAAATTACCATTGGTGTGGAAATAGCTGGAGCTTCCATGGAAGCAACGTTAACTTAAGGTCAGCTCTTATCCTACCGCTGACATTTGCAGAGTTCAGACCAAGGGTGATCAGTTAGAACCCAAAGATCTGCCCACTGCCAGTCGAATAGACTGCTTAGACCAGTCAGATACAGTAAGGATGTTCCAATCGATTGGCCGCCAATTCGCCTGATAATCACTCCATTTTTACTGAGTGGTTATGTCTCACCTGACAGATCGCATAAACCGATACTATTGAGATGACTCAAAATACAAGAGTCGACAGTCACATCATCATGCCGTCGCTAGTCTGTGCATATTACCGATTCTCTTTAAAAGGTGTCAAATTTGCAATATGCAAAGGTTCTTCTCAAGCAGAACAACACCTCATGAAGAATCTGAGTATGAAAAGTTTCAACAGAGGCAGCAACTAAATCTTGCAAATCAACCCTCGCTCTTCCACCTATACCAGAAGCCCTTAAAAAGCTCAAGCCTTACTCTGCAGAGAGTAAAAAGACTAAAACCATCATCACAAAAAAGAAATAAATAACGGTTCCCAGTTCTGGGTAAGACAGCCCGGGTTTACATTAACGCTCCATGCAAGCGGGTCGACTGAGCGACTATTCAGCGCGGCTGCAAATATTCTGGATGATAAGAGGAATAGACTATCTCCTAAATAATGCAGAAGTTTTAATATTTATAAAGAAATGCCTGCCCTCGGTGCATACTAATGAGTAGCCATGATTGGCTCAGTGACTGATGTCTGTGTCTATTCAAAAAAAAGTTTGGTGCAGAGTTTTGATTTGTTATTCATTGATGCAGCTTTGTTCCACATGCTGCACGTTATAATGAGTGAGTATAGTAAGACAGTCGCATTTTAGCATTTCGTTGTGTGTGAGAGCCTTTTGATGCTAGTTAAGGAATGGCAAATTTTTGCTTTTTAGTCGAGCATAGGCTATTCAACTGGTTTCAGTTTCTTTATAATCTACATGACATAATAAGAAAAGGGAATATGCTGCTAAATTTGATGCTTTCTCAGATATGTCAGACAAATAGAATTGAATATAGGCAAGTGCAACATTACACATAGCTGTAAACAGTTAAAAGGTTTGGCTTGTTACAGATGGCTCTAAACTCTTCGCACATTGGCGGTCTTGTGTGACAGGCAAATTAGTTGCTAAGTTTGTTTAGAAGCATAAAAAAAGTACACAGAATGAATAGATGGATCATAATAGAATCGTAATCCAAATCGAATCAGCACCTATTTTTTGCAATATTATCGTATTGGGTGGTCTGTGGTGATTCCCGTTCCTAATTATTGTGTTTCTTAAACACTTCCACAATAGCCAGTGTAATAATTCATTGTATATTTAGTTTATAAGTCATTTATTTTAGATCCATCCATTTCATGTTAGAACAGTGGACAGGGGTGTAACAGAGCTGGTTAATGAGCGTTGTGTGTTTTCTGTGTTATGCTGATGTGTAGGGATAACGTGCAGTGGTCCGAAGAGCAGGAAAATGCAGCCCGGAGAAAAGTGCAGGAGAACAGCGAGCCTCTTCCAACAGAGAAACAAGGTGTGTAATATTTCTACCAGGTGGTGTGTGTTTGCTGATTTGTACCACTCTTACAAGTGATATCCTCTTTGTTCAAACAGAAGATTTTGAGAATAGAGCTAACGAGTACTGGAACGACTTCTACTCCATCCATGAGAACCGCTTCTTCAAGGACCGCCACTGGCTCTTCACAGAGTTCCCCGAGCTCGGCCCGCAGTGTTCCCAGCGTTCAGGAGAAGGAACAGACGGGGATCTCGTCCATATTACAGCAAAGCTGGAACTGAATGGCGAGGAGACGTGTGCGCCAGTAAAAAAAGAAGCAGCCGCATTTCCTGGAGCCTCAGCCTCTTACCGCATTCTGGAGGTGAGTCAGATGATGTATGTCTGATAGGTATGTGTGTGTATACCTGCAAAATGTGTGCAGACATGTATGCATGTCTGGGTGTGTCAGAGATGATCGATTCATTTTTTTCCTGTTATATGTGTTTTGCCGTAGGTAGGCTGTGGAGTTGGCAATACAGTCTTCCCAATTCTCAAGACAAACAAGTAAGACGTTAACACAGCACCACATTACAGGAACGTCCTGGTGCTTGTGATTGTTATTTTCTAGGCGCCAAGACTGTAGTGCATGTGTGAGTTACCACAGTTTCAACTGAACTGAAAAAAATAAAAACTTTATACACGACAGTTACTTAAATGTAAGTTTAGTAGCAATTGTTAAGGTGGCAAACAACTTCCCCAATTAGATTCTGTTCTCTGCTCAGTACAGAAATAAGTCAAATGTCAGTGGTAACTACACATGTGCAACAGATACTATGGAAAGAGATCAGGTTGATAATATAGAGTATTCCTTTAATAGCGCTTTTATTCCATAAAAAGTTTATCAACACGTTGGTTTGATAAATTTTTTTTTTCTCTTTGAAATCCAGTGATCCAGGCCTTTTTGTGTACTGCTGCGATTTCTCCAGCACAGCTATTGACCTCGTCAAGGTAAGAGAGACGTTCATTAAAATCTAAATCATTAATGTGTAATGCATTTAGTTTCAAGATGAAAAGTAAGACTCATTTTTATATGGTTTATTAGTTCTGATTTAAACTGGAGCAGTGGGTACAAGAAACTTTTTTACAAGACTGTTTCCAAGAACCCTTGACCCTAAAGTCTGGTTCATTTTGATCAGTGAGAGCACAATCGTTCTGCGCTTGGGAACCTTGCCCGAGTCCGGTGAAAAGGTGGCCTCGAGAAGGATACAGCATGCTCAGGCAAGGATTGAATCAGATATGGAAGCCAATCATACCTGACCATACCAATCGTCAGTGTGCACGTAGCACACGCCAACCTCATCCTCTGACTTACAAAGCCATCAGTGATAAAGTAGGAAGGCACACGAGAGCATTACTCTTGAAATCGGTAACAATATATCGATAATATTTTAGGTTGATTTGATTTAGTCTTTGATTTTAGATTTTTTTTTTTTTTTTTTAAGTACGAACTTTGTTATACATGTTTATTTCATGACTTAATTTTACAGGTACATATCTGTAGGCCAGAAATGAAACAAAGAACATTAATGCCAAGTACATTTGCATATAAAAGGATTTTTTTGGTGACCGAAGCTTCTGGAGATGACAACAGACAATTTAATCAGCAGCAGGTTAAGCATCTAAAACTTCAAAGGTTATGTTCTGTAAAGCAAATACCATTTGCTACCTAATTAGTGTTAAACATGAAGATTTTGCAATGATCTTATTTTTCCAGAAATTCAAGTCTTAGATTCATCATGCAAATATGACCTAATAAAAATACGTTTATTACCAGGAAAAACAATCATTTGAGTTTATTTGCCTTTTCCTTCATAGGAAGAGTGGACTGTAATTTTCAGTGCAGAGTAAAACTAATAATGGCAAAACAAAACAGCTTCCCTTAGACACCCATCGGTCTATACTTGTCTCAGGAAATTTAAGATATAGCCAAGAAATTAAAGATTTTTTTTAAAAGGTGTATACTATAGTCTCCAGACACATGCTGCAAAAAGACGCAGTGGAAGTGCCAAGAAAACAAGTACTTGCGAGTGTCCTCCTTGGGAAAACAAAAACCGCACTGCTCCTTAAATGGCTGCAATGTTGAATAGAACAAGATAGAAACCAGTGTGCACAGATAACGTGTTTAGGAAACTCAGGTCAGTTGGCCTTATTGGCAGTGTTGCAAAAAAGTTCCCCTACAAAGGTTGGCAAATCAGGAGCAAAGGTTGTGGGGCAAGATTCAGCAACAGTGAACTACAGTATCTCACAAAAGCGAGTACACCCCTCACATCTCCGCAAATATTTAGTTATATCTTTTCATAGGGCAAGACTGCATAAATGACTCTTTGACACAATGAAAAGTCGTCAGTGTAAAGTTTGTATAGCAGTGTAAATTTATTGTCCCCTGAAAATAACTAAAAATGCAGCCAGTAATAGCTGAACCCCTGGCAACAAAAGTGAGTACACCCCCCAGTGAAAATGTACAAATTGAGCACAATTAGTCATTTTCCTTCCCCTTTGTCATGTGACTCATTAGTGTTACACTGTCTCAGGTGTCACCAGATAGCAGGTGAGTTAAATTTGGTATAAAAGCTGGCCACTGAAAGTTCAACATGGCACCTCATGGCAAACGACTCTCAGAAGACCTGAAAAAACAAATTGTTGCCTTACATAAAGATGGCCTGGGCTATAAGAAGATAGTAAACACTCTGTAACTGTGCTGCAGCACAATGGCCAAGACCATCCAGTGCTTTAAGAGGACAGGTTCTTCTCAGAACAGGCCTCGCCATGGTCGGCCAAAGAAGCTGAGTGCACGTTCTCAGCGTCAGATCCAAAGATTGGCTTTGAAAAACAGACGGATGAGGGCGTCCAGCATTGCTGCAGAGGTTGAAGGGATGGGAGGTCAGGCTGTCAGTGCTCAGACCGTACGCCGCACACTGCATCAAATTGCTCTGCATGGTTGTCGTCCTAGAAGGAAGCCTCTGCTAAAGATGATGCACAAGAAAGCTCACAAACAATTTGCTGCAGACATGCAAACTAAGGACCAGGATTACTGGAACCATGTCCTGTGGTCTGATGAGACCAAGATAAACCTATTTGGTTCAGATGGTGTCAAGCGTGTGTGGCGGCAACCAGGTGAGGAGTACAAACACAAGTGTGTCTTGCCTACCGTCAAACATGGTTGAATTCTAACATGTACTGTGACATACTGAAGCAAAGCATGATCCCCTCCCTCCGGAAACTTGTTCCAGCATGATAATGACCCTAAACACACCTCCAAGATGACCACTGGCTTGCCAGAAGCTGAGGTAAAGGTGATGGACTGGCCAAGCATGTCTCAAGACCTAAACCACATAGGACACCTTTGGGGCATCCTGAAAAGGAAGGTGTCAAATGTCCACCACCTCTGTGAAGCCGTGCTGGAAAATGATGGAGGCCACACAAAATATTGACATTTCACATTTTCATTTAGGGGTGTACTCACTTTTGTTGCCAAGGGTTCAGCTGTATTTACACTGCTATACAAACTTTACACTGACTACTTTTCATTGTTTCAAAGAGTCATTTATGCAGTGTTGTCCTATGAAAAGATATAACTAAATATTTGCAGAGATGTGAGGGGTGTACTCACTTTTGTGACATACTGTATAAATGACTGGAACCACGTCTTCCGGACTAATGAGTAAATTTTTTAGGTGTTTGGATCCAAGCAAAGGACATATGTCAGATGCAGAACACATGAAAGATGATAGATGCCTGCCCAACACCATAATTGAATCATGGTGGTGGAAACGTCATCATCTGGGGATGCTTTGGAAATGGGAGATTGGGCAATCTGCATTTTGTGCAAAGTATCCTCAATCTGCATGGATACTAATTGTGGATAACTTGACAATGACGTGAAAATGCTTGGGGACAATGACCCCAAGCATTATTAGTAGTTGTGTAAGGATTGTCTGGAGAAGGAAGTAGCTGCTGGAATACTCTTGGTGATGGTTTGGCCGGTTCAATCACTAGATCTGAACCCCCATAAGCTGCCCTGATTAGTAGAATGCTACAGATCTGTCAGGCTGTTGTTACTGTAAAGTGTGTTTTTTGATGAAAATAAACTTTAACATGCAAATTTGATTTTGCCAGTATTCCGTGCTCAAATATGCTTAAAACTGAATTGTTGTTTATTTTTTTGTCTTTTGTGATCCATTTACAAACATTTCATTGACGAAAGCCAACAAAAGATCATAAAAATACGTAAGCGCGTAGGTGTTTACACACTTTTTCTTGCCATTGTACGTCACACTTATTTGTTAGCATGGCACTGGGCTGAGTTTCAAGAGCTACAGAGAATAATAAAAATAATTCAAAAATAATTAATAATAATTCTCAACATTAAAATAAATTCAACACAGATCAGAAAATTGAAGCCATGTTGAAGCCTGAATCACTTTCTTCTGGGAGCACCAAACACATCAATACTGAATACTTCACTGCTGCCTAAACTGCTAAGTATTCATATCTATTTCTACAATTGTTTAAGCACAAACCTGGTATAGCTTCCTAGTTAGCTACAGCTGTAGTTATCATTAGGAACCTTAGTGCAAAATAAAACGCAAAGTTCACATGTTTCCTTTAATTACGTGACATAAGAGTAACATTGTTTACAATTAATTTGAGAGGTCGCAAATTTTGGGGGGTAAATGACCCCAAATGACCTTGTAGGTTTTTTTTTTTTTTTTAGGTTCATGTTATAGAATTACTGCAACATTTTAACAACATATTATGTAAGAACATGAACAGTATCGTTTTTCATGGTAAATAAAATTTAATTAGATGACTCTACTGTAGATTAGAGTAATTAATAACCCCATTCATCTGTTCCAACCACTCAGCATTCAGCATCACCAGCCGGATGATCTGTCATCATTTTCACCTGTTTCTTACTGGTTCATGTATTAAAATGTTTTTTTTTATGCTTGAGTGATGCATAGGTCATTGTGTGGCTTAACAAACAAAAATATTCCTCTAAAACTGGTCAGGTACAGACTAGACTAGAAAATAAGTCAATAAAGTCATTCAGGAAGCCTGGAAATCTATTCCTCAAGACTACATGAACAAAAGAAAAAAGAATGTCTAGTTCTTTGAAAGCAAAATATAAAGAAATAAATCGTTTTAATGAATCTTTTGCAAAGTAAAGTCAGAAGACTGACAAACAAATCAGATTTTGGTACACGTCAACATGATATCAGAGGTTTTTATAAGTCAAACACGTACTGGAATAGGTTATTCTTAGTAATAAAAAAAGATCCAGAATAAGTAAATAAGCAAGTGTGTTATTTGAGAAATAAGGCTGTTTGATTTCAGGTAAATGAACAGAGAAATTTATCCACTTATTGCTGAGCTACACATGTGCAGTTTATCTGTACTATGAAAAGACAAGAAAAATATGTATCATATTCATTTAAATGTGGCTTATTTAAATGTGTTTTATTGTTTTATATAAATGTCCTTTTGATTGTGTGAATGCTCCCATGTTTCTCTCTCTCTCTCTCTCTCTCTCTCTCTCTCTCTCTGTTCCTGAGCACTTCCTCATCCCTTATATTATGGCAATACTTCCTCCATGGGTCTGTAAAATGCTTCTCACCTTTTCTTTCCCTGGATTTCTATAGATCATGCAAATGGTTGTGTATTAGCAGAGGTACATGATCAGGGCTTTTGGCTTAGGTCACCAAAACCACCTTTTCTGTAAATAAACCAGAGAATATTGGCTACATTCACATTACAAGCCACATTGCTTAATTCTGATGTTTCTTGGTCAGCAACTGTGTCGTAAACCTATTGGCAATCACGTCAAAGTTCAGTGGACAAATCTAGCAGTTCACACATTATAATAAAAACTTAACAATGTGATTGTCAATATTACGGTTCATCTTTGATATTTCTGATATTTATTTGCAGTGGGTGAGTTGTAGTTTTTAATCATTTTTTATTAAATTGTATGTTTATTTATTGACTGACAGTCCAATCATTTATTTTTGCAGTCTAATGCAGAGTACAACCCATCCCGATGTCACGCCTTTGTTCAAGACCTGAGCGATGTCACGGCTGCTTATCCAATGCCAGAACAGAGTCTCGATGTCATTGTTCTCATATTCGTCCTCTCCGCTCTCCACCCTGAAAAGTGAGTTGATGCATTTGGGAGATTAGTTTTATGTACACATAGCTGACTGCAGAATATTGGTACCCTTTATATGAGCGTCGGAGTCAAACCAAGACTTTTGATTGTGCAAATAACAGAATACTGTTATTAGAGCAAAAAGTACATTCATTACCCGAATAGCGTTGATAGTGTGTTCCCCTGGCTGAATGTTCATATTGTAAGAGCCGCTGCAGTGGGCTCCGAGACATCTGGAGCCTGGATCGTCATTCATGGATGTACAGCCTTATTTAAAACATTTGTATATAATAAAATAATACAAATTGAATGAGTCTTTGCCGCTCACGTTCATCAGCCTGCATGTTAACGATGCTCACGTTAGGACTTTTTAGTTGCAAGCTGATCTTTAGTTCATTGTTCACCCAAAAAACTTAGCATGCTCATGCACAACACTGTTCCCGAGTTTATTTGTTTTTCTTACCAGAGCTGTCGGAAGATCCTGAATCCGATTGAAACACGGAGAGAGGCATCTGGCAGACTCCCAAACGCAAATGATTATTTCCCTGTATATTGAGAAATAATGGCCTGTTGTGTATTATTATAGAGGAAACACTGACCATAAGTCTTGTGTAAATGTCAATCAGATTTACTCGTTCTTTCATAAGAAATTCCATGGCCTCTGGTTGCCTTTAATTAATTGACACCCCCTTTTTTTCCTTTCAGGATGCAGAGCTGTATCAGGAAGCTGGCCAGTTTACTCAAACCCGGAGGAGTTCTGTTACTGCGGGACTATGGACGCTACGACATGGCCCAACTCCGCTTCAAAAAGGGTCAGAATTTTAAAATGCATGTCTCATTCAGCTCTTTTTGTGTGTGTGTTAGGACATTTAAGGTTTAAGTTGTGTGTTTTCACATTTTAGGAAGATGTTTATCCGAAAATTTCTATGTCAGAGGTGACGGAACGCGAGTCTATTTTTTCACTCAAGGTAAACTCACTCACAAACCAACTCACTCTCCCTCTCTCTTTCTCACACACACACACACACACACACACACACACAGATTGCTGAACTGTTTCACGGCCCAGATAATATAGCAGACACATCTCTAGTACTGTACAATGATGGTGAGTGGTGTTGTGCATTCCAAATGAACCTGAGAACAAAAAGGTCAAACAGTTTTGAACAGACAAAGAAAGTAAAGGCTAAAATTATTTGTCAAGCTATTTCTCGGTCCCTGTTTAAATGTAAGCAGGTTTGTGAAACTGACCAAATTAATTGCCAGGCACAAAAGGTCAGATTTTCACTATACTGAATCTCTTTTACCAAAGCATGTGGACTGATGGATTTGATCTTAAATGGATCATAAGGTTATGTCAGCTTGAGTGTACACTGTCATTAAGGCAAAATGGGAAGTTCTCGAATTCACATAATTATATTAAAAATTCTACATTTTACTCAGGTTGGTATAATATAATTTTTATTCAATTCGAAAAAAATGCTAAATTGATGAATGATAAATGACTGCAAACTGCGAGTGTTCTGCAAGACAATCAAAAGCCACATGATCACAACTGAGCCAATGGCTCTTCTCTCTCTCTCTCTCTCTTGCTGTGGGATTGTTCGTAATCGTCTCACATGCTCGGTCCCTGTGCGCATGTCTCATTTGTATAGCCACATCCATATGCGCATATACTGTTTACTATAACACTGTGACTGTGTCTGCGCTTAAAGTAGTGACTGTTCTTTAGTAAATGAAGAAAAAGGTTAAAAGTGGTATAGCAGTGCGGGAAATGAATCAGTTTAACAACGGTGCAATGTCAAATTTCCGCAAAATTTGTGTGTCATTAGAAAGGTTCCTTGTCGGTTGAGAAACTACTGGTTAGAAAATTCACTATGTCTCCAACTATATACCTGTTAAATTGTAAAATATCACTAGATCGTCCTTCTGATTTAAATTGTTTATTAAATTTCATTACTTACCTGGCAAAGAAATGTATATTAATCTTATGGTCATCATCTTGTGTACCAACTTTAAAGATGTGTTTGGCATCTTTAAAGTGGGTGGGTAATCTTCTTCCATTGGAAAAACTTACTTACGATTTACAGAAAAAATCTGATCTATTCTGGCGGATATGGGCCCCTTTGTGGGATCTACTTGAACAATCATGACTCTTTCTTTTATGTTTTCTTTTACTGGACGGTTTTGCCCTTGTTTTCCATGTTCACTCTCATATTAACAGATTATTGTTTGTTTATAAATGTCTGCTGTGGGTGTTGACTGTATATTGATCTGGCTCTGCTTTTTTGTTGTTGTTGTTGTTGTTTTTGTTTGTTTGTTTGTTTTTGTTGTTGTTAAATACCAATAAAATATATATATATATATATATATATATATAAAAGAAAGGTTCCTTGTTAAAGTCACACAAAAAGTTCATGTGACAAATCCACACCATGCACAGGACTGAACTTTTGACCTGTAGAGAAATGCAACCACTTTCTTGTTGTTGGTTCAGTAACTGTACCTTTCTTATGCACCAGGCATTTTTAAACTTGTTCTTTATATGGTCACTGCTGGTCTGAGATTAATGCAAAATGATTCTGTACTGATTATCTGAATAGGTGGTGTCAATTGTTTGGAATGTCTCAGCGGCTACCTATTTTCCAAAATATTGCTGCTACTGTACATTGCTTGTGTATGATACAAATCTTTCTTTTTTTTTCCTATTAGTATTATTATTATACATGGAATTTGATATTGTTACCTGCATTCCAAGCTTGCACTTGCTACTCACCTTGTCTTTGTCTGTCTCCTTTCCCTTCTCAGAAGAACTTCATGATCTGTTCTGTGGAGCTGGGTTGGAGAAGGTGCAGAATTTAGTCGATAGGAGGCTTCAAGTGAACAGGGGGAAACAGCTGACCATGTACAGAGTCTGGGTGCAGTGTAAATACCGCAAAAGCATGAAGCCTCTTCAACCTGCAGCACACGACTGAGCAAAATAGTACGGAAATTTACAGCAATAGATCTGACACTAAGCGGAGGACCGGACCTCGGATGATTGGAAAATTTGAACCATTAAAACTGAATATGACAATCTGTTGTGACTGGACGACATCTTGGAGCGACAGTAACAGTAGAAGAAAACTTTAAATCGTATCATCCTATTACTCCCCACATGAACATGTTTGTTATGCTTTTAAATGCTTTTAAAGGTTTATATTGTAAAAAATAAAATATGGCATCTTTTTGGTAAATACCAGTTTTGTGTTTTGATTTTATCTTAGTCTAATTTCAGAATATAGACTATCTATGAAGAAAAGAAAAACTCAAAATGGAATAAGAAAAACTTCTGCATGTTAATGTAATGTTCATATTTAAAAGCCCAAGTGTTGCTGAAACTTCTCCTGCTCTCAAATTCCTCTAGATTACTTGTGAACCACGTGAGTGTTCTAGCTACTCTCCTGGAGACTTGGAGACTGCGTAGATATTACCAGGTTCCAGTTAAACTCCTGCTGTTTTAAAATTAGCTACACATTTGCATGACTGCATGACAGCAAACTTTTCCCGAATAGTTTTTTGGTACTGCATAATTCTGTCTAAAAACATGTAAGTACTGGCAGTTATAACACAGATAACACAGATGTAACACTTACGCCACATGTTTGGGTGCAGACTTAACCATCTTTCCTTTAAACTTAATTGGTATGAAATGTAAAAAGAACCCAATCACTTTTTCTTATTAGAACTAATTTTCTTATTATAATATAGAGGATTATTTAGAAATGCTGTTTTTTGTCAAATATGGGAACTGTAGAGACACGTTTTTTGGATGGTTGAATTTAAAAAGACAATACTGCCAATTCAATTTCTCCCCCTACAGATTAAATAAGTATAATGGCAGCATCATATTCCTGCTCTCGGCAGATAGGATTAAAGCCTGGTGTTTGGCATAGCCAATCTTGCCTTAAAGCTCAATGTGCATTTCTGATATGCTCTTCATCTTAACATGGTTGTAAAGACTGCGCTGATTTGGTCTTTCTTTTCTGACCTTTCCCATCAAGAAGCAGATTCGAACTGCAGAACTGTCACTTATCTATACTGATTTGCAATGCAATGATTTGCAAATATTTTTTTTATTGCATATGTGTCAACCTTACATGATGTATGATCATCAAACAAATTACACAAAGATAACCTAAGTATATACAAAATGCTGTTTTTAAATGATGATTTGATTTATTAAGGCAAAAGCTTTCGAGGACGTTTTTTTGTTCTTTAAGCCCTCCCTCGCAGATGCCGTTTTATGGTTATTGGGCTGCAGTCAGCATCAGTAAGAGCCTTAATTCGGGTCGAGGATCGGCCTGTGTCTTCACGGCCAGCCTGTCGCATCCTCCGACTCAGTGCAAGTGACATTTGGGACTAACTCTCAGGAACTTTTAAGAAATTTAAAATGACTGTCTTACTGCGTCCAACCTCAGCAGCAACGGCACGTTACGAGAGCCCTTGCTTGTGTAGCTCCGACATCCTGCCATGTTCAAAAAAAGGCTTTTTACTTTTGCCATCATGACAGTGTGACTGTCTGAAGGACAATGACATTAAAGCCATATTTTGCACAGATTTTTAACTTTTAAAGGTTATAGTCTTAAACTTTTGATCAGCTGATGACCAGCCTGTTTGAGTTTAAATGCAGTTACTCTCTATTTTTTGTCTCTTTTTTTTTCTTTTGGAGTGTGTGTGTGTATATATATATATATATACACACACTGGTCCTTCTCAAAAAATTAGCATATTCTGATAAAGTTCCTTATTTTCTGTAATGTACTGATAAACATTAGACTTTCATATATTTTAGATTCATTACACACAACTGAAGTAGTTCAAGCCTTTTATTGTTTTAATATTCATGATTTTGGCATACAGATCATGAAAACCCAAAATTCCCATCTCAAAAAATTAGCATATTTCATCCGACCAATAAAAGAAAAGTGTTTTTAATACAAAAAAAGTCAACCTTCAAATAATTATGTTCAGTTATGCACTCAATAAATGCACTAAGAATTTTTTGAGAAGGACAAGTATATATATAGCTGCATATCAATAAATTGGAATATCATTGAAAAGTTATTTATTTCAGTAATTCAGTAATATATAAACTCAACACACACACAGACTGAAATCTTCTCCAGGCTGCGGTTATCCCTGTTGCTTGTGCACCTTTTTCAACCACAGTTTTTCCTTCCATTTAACTTTCCATTAATGTGCTTGGATACGGCACTCTGTGAACAGACAGCCTACTGAACCAGACTGAAAGACTTAAAGGCTCAGGAAATCTTTGCAGGTTTTGAGTTAATTAGCTGATTAGAGAGTGATAACATGAGTCTCCAATATTGAACTTTTTCACAATATTGAAATTTTTTGAGATACTACATTTTGGGTGTTCATTAGCTGTAAGCCATAATTATGAAAATAAAAAGAAATAAACACTTGAAATATATCAATGTGCGTATAATGAATTTATATATGTTTCACTTTTTGAATTGAAATACTGAAATAAATGAACTTTTTAATGATATTTCAATTCATTGAGATGTTCGGTATATATATCTATATCTATCTATCTATATATATACACTGTATATACACACAGGGTGGGGAAAAGTAACTAGGCATTAAAAATTGGTTTTAAAAAAAAGTCCATATTTCTAATGCAAATTTACTGAAACAAATTACACATCTACTTTATTACAGAGGAAAATTAAAGCAAATCTTAAAATTTGGTGTCAAACTGTTTCCTCAAACTGGGATGGAATGCAGTGTCCTCTGAAGGATGTTGCTGAGAACCTCCTGAATCCATGCCTCCAATTCCTCCAGTGTGCAACGGTTTGTACTGTACACCCCCTCCTAGCCCCACAAAAAAACAAACAAAAAAAAAATCACACGGAGTGAGATCTGGATTTCTTGGAGGCCATTCATGAGGTCAGCGTCACCTCAGCCAATGTCCTGGCCAGTGCTGGACTAATCACACACGTGCAGTAAAAGCAACATTGAGTGTCTATAGCCATTAAATATATATAAACCCTAGTCAATTTTCACCCACCCTGTATATGAAATTGAGGCAAATTTGTGTTTTTTGTGCTTTATTATTAGGTATGCAGTAATGAGTTAATCCAGGAATGGATAAATAGCTCAAACTGCTCTGATCAGCAGGGAAGAGGGCTCAAAATGGTTATTTTGTCCTATATGCAAGTGTTAAATCCTTTAATAAGAAACCACACCAACATAAATGTCTATGCTTTTACATTTGAAGAAACTGTACCTACTGCTGTTTGTAATTGTCTCCCATTCCTTGAAATATTTTACTGTATATTACTTTTTTGACAATTGTCCTTAAATATCTTAGTAATCTTGTCACAAGTAACTACAAAATAGATGAGGAGATTGTTGTATAAATTCAAGGTGAGAAATACTCCATATCTGGGAAGATACTGTTCTTAAAATGATCTGCGTGACCCAAAATGATATATGATGCCAAACCAGTTATTGATAACAAGAGGAAGGAAGATAATAAAAGGAAGGTTCAGAAGCGTCATCAAAGAAGAGTTAAAATTTTAAATGCCGTTGTAATGTAAATAGTGAACCAGTACGTATTAATGCTCATCTTGTAACTTGTTTTATACCCATTTTTGGGCTTTAGATGTACTGTTAATTTATTACTGTTATTAGTATTACTAGTATTTTGTGTCAGGATTGTTCCAGGGACCTGGTTCATGTTCCTGCCTCAGTGTTTGTGTGTGTGGAGTTTGCATGTTCTCCCCATGCTTGGTGGGTTTCCTCCCACAGTCAAGACATCCAGCTTGGGCTAATTGGCGTTCCGAAATTGCCCGTGGTGTGTAAATGAATGTGTGAGAGTTCATATGTGTGTGTGCCCTGCCCCATGCCCTAAGTCTCCTGGGATAGGTGCAACCCTGTACTCAGGATAAAGCGGTATGAACAATGAGTGAGTGAGTGTTTAACTCGTGCATTGACTGGGTGCTTTGTGATTTTTGTCTTTAGTTTCTAGCATTTAGTTAAATGCAACAATTCACCCTTTGTTTTTGACATCAGAAATGTCATTGCTTTAATTAAACATCATTCAACATGATACGATAAATTATATCACTTTGATGCTTTATTGGGTTTAATTGTTGTCTGCTCTTCGTACAAACATAGGGGCTGTTTATCATCACTTGATACAGTTAATAATTTTAAAATTATGTGCCATTTCTCCTGTTCCACTGAGCAGACTGAGATCATGGGATTGTTTAAATCTCATCAAGGCCTTTGTTGATGAGTTGATGACATCACACTTCATCTAACAGTAGAGAAAATAACTTGAGCCTCACGAAAGCAGTGAATTGATGAGCTATTGGGATTGGTGTTGTAATGAGTTCAAGACATTCATAAATGTTAAAATTAATTATTTTTTGAAAAGGGTAAAAAAAAAGGATATTTAAAAATGAATGGACAATTCTTTTCTGCTTCAAAGGCTATAACGTATGTGTCTAATCTGTTTTCGGAATATGTAGTCATAGTCAAAAGTAGTAACATAAAGCCTCACTTCAAATGAATGGGTCTTATTTATAGCCATGAAGTAATTATTAATGAATTAATTACTATGTGTTAGAAAGTGTTGAAAATGTGTTATCACTATTTAGTCCTTGTAATATTCTTAGAACTTTCTGTGTAAGGATTTTTATGCAAACTAATTTTAGTTGAAACCACTTATTTAAGGGAAGTTTTAAATGTGCATGAGTGGCTTTAAAGATCCTTTAATTTATATATCTTAAATGATTTTTAAAGGTACACTACTGACATTTCCAGGTGATACATGCATGCTGGGGGTACAAAACATGTACCCTTGATGATAACACCTTAATAACAAGGAAAAGCACCTTATTAAAAAAATGACCATTAATTAAAGAGTCTTAAATTATTTTCTTTTTAGAACGTATGGAATGTAAAAACGGGGCGTGGCCGAATGCCCCGAAAACCTTGCACAATCTCACGAGAAAATATGAGATTTTACCGATTATTGTTTACATTGCGAAAAATGAGAACCGAACCGAATCGATCCGGATTTAACTGATCCTCAAGGAACAGCTTCACTTCTCATCCACGTCGTGTTTGTTCTCGGGAGATGTGCACGCAGGAGTTGATTTTCGTCGCAGTTTTGATTATTTGAGGCGCTGATGAACCCGGTTCGGTGCTGCTGGCCCGCAGTAGAGCATCTGAAACAGACATCCGAGAAGAGGATTGAGATTTTAACTCGCTGGGAGCGGAGCCATGTTCGATGCGCTTTGACCGTGGAAATCGCTGTGTAGGCAGCATGCCATTGCTTTGTAAGAAGAAAGGAGCGTAGAGAGCCCTGAACTCTTAATAGACTGCCTTTAAGCAGGCCGAAAGGAAAACTTGACCGTATCGAGGCCTCGTGTGTCGGGAGGTACCGCAGCCTCCGCTTGACGCTCGGAGTCGGAGCTGAACACCACGCGTCTTGCGCCGCATACGAGCGCTAGCGAGACTCGGGGATTCGAGGCCTTGTTCGGGAATGTCTGGCTAACTAAGGACGAGGTCTGTGGTGACAAAGAGGGGGAGAACAGTCACAAATTACACCAAAAATATATATACACCATAAGTTGAAACCTTCGACAGTTCAGGTAAACCCATGATTTTGTGCTGCTTAGTAAATTCTTTGCTGACTGTCAAAACTTAGGAAGAATCTAATTAGCTTGTTAACTGTGCTAGATTTAATAGCAGAAGAGTGCAAACAATGTCTTCATGATGGTGCCAAACCCCATGGGTCATATAAGGTTAGCTTCAGCTAACATTTTATCTAACTGTCTGGTGAATATATAATTTTTAGTGAATATAACATTTATTTATTATTTAAATACTTTTCCGTTTAACTGTTTCTTTTAAATGGATAATACGTTACTCGAAGGCAAGGAATAGTTTGTCTGCTAGCTTTAGCTAACTAGCTTGCATGGTGTTTAGGTAGATAACCCCTTAACGTCTTAAATATGTATATAGATAAAGGGAGAGAAAATAAGCTAAGCGCTTTTATTACGTTGGATGAGACCTTAATATGCGTTTTGCATTTTACATTGCATGGTTAAATGAGCTGGAATTAACTTTGTTGCATCCTTACTGATGGCATATTTCGGGAGTTAGCCTTATGGCTTGATTGATTAGCCTGTGTATGCTTGGGTTGCTAGCTCGTTGTATAGCTGCTTAGTTTGTTTTTGTGTTTGTTTTTGTTTTTCCTCCTCTGGCCACCACCCTGAACCTTCTGCTGACCTAAGATTCAGGTCCTGTTTAGCTAAATTGGCAGTTCAGTGTTATAGTTTGAAATATGATGTGATGAGTGTTGAGGGTCCAGTTGTTTTAAGTAGTTTCATACAGCACAGATTTAGCATGTGTGTGTTCTGTGGGATTGTGTGAGTCCTGATTTACGATGCTGTAAGTCTCAGCAGGTCTGTGGGACATTTTCATACCCGTGGCTCAGTGGGGGAAAAAAAGCAATCAGTGAGACTCATCAAGTCTAGGAAAGGTCTCGAAAATACATGCATCAGTGGCCCATGACTCAACATGTCACACAGACATTACTGTGGTATCAAACCTCCCAGCATCACTATGGCTACGTAATGAGATGCAAACCATCTCTCTTGGTCTCTCTCTCTTTTTGCAGTCATGATGGAGGAACTGCACAGCTTGGATCCTCGGAGGCAGGAGCTGCTCGAGGCTCGATTCACTGGGGTTGGCGTCGCCAAGGTCTGCCGTAACAGCGCTCCGCTCTGATTTGTCAGACCCCTTTTTCCATCATTTCTTTTAAAACCCTCATTTGCTTTTCTTTTTCTGTTTATGCTAATAGAAACTACATCTCTCTCTTTCCAATAACTTTTAAATCACTCTCTTGTCCTAATCTCATTTCCAGTCACATTATAAGCATCTTCTTGATTTGATCTCTTGATGTTTTGTCTGTTGATAAAACATCACAGGTATATCTAATAACAAACACAGCTGTGTTAATTTCGCATGAGGATGTAATTAGCATTTTTTAAAAATTCATTTGGACTGAAATATCATATAAATAATGATTGTGCTGTCTATTCCCCCTACACAAACATCAAAATTATCAAGTCTCTTTAAGTTTGCTTAAGAGTTTACTGACAGTTGTTTGATTTGTGAGTACAACCTCAGAATCAGGTATGGGATGATAATTTGATATTGGCACATATAGGGAGGGAAAAGGCAGGAAAGCATGGTATCTACAATTAAACACTATTCCTGCAAAAACGTGTTTTAGCAGAGGTGATTTTATTTATTTATTTTTGGTCAAATGTACATATTTTGCTCTAGGTTGATAATTCTGTTCATCACATTGACAGCTTGCCCTTTTTGAAATTATCTATATTCGTTTTAATTAATAACGCTTGCTTAATATGTATATATGTATGTATGTATTTATGTGAGTAAGCTTAAATCCAGTTTGCCTTCTAATTTGCTGAGGTGCAGAGTACATCCTCTCTGAACTTTAAAATATTAAAGATTACAACTATTAAATAGTTACTAGTTATTGTAGGAAACAGCAGCATAAGTCATTGTTATAAAAATGCACATGTTCATGAGAATGTTTTGTTTCACGATGTCTATATGATAAATCCGAGAGACTCAGTTTTGAATTGAGTCATTTAGAGGCACCAGGTGTTTTGTTAAGTGAATAGTCGCTGTAACATATTTTCTAATTATTTGGCATGTGGCAAAACCACATCTCGCAGCGATGATTAAACTGTGACGCATAGTGCAGAGGCAGCGGAAACATTTCACTAGAAACATGAGTCTCTTCCACGATACCCGTCAGGTGCGTCGGCAGATTGCGCCGTCTTATTGTGATTTGTGAATAATGCATGCTTTTTTTCCACTGAGGTTGAAATGGCCTGCGAGAGATATGAGTTGTAATTAAAAATAAATAAATAAATAAGACTTCCTCCTCACTCCACCCCCATCCCGTCATCTCTCTGTGCAACCTTGAAGGCTGTTGGCATTGCAGTCCTCTGGCCTGGTAGGATGGAAAAATGTCAGGGGGTAATGAATAGCAGCGTTTGGTTGATCCGAAGGTCGTCTTGGTGCTGCAGCGGAGTCGTGCACTCGTAAACAGGATGTTCATTTCGTGGCAGCTCTTATGTCTTAACATTTGAAGCTCTGTACTTGTGTACTAATGTTGTGCTTCTCTTCTTTTTGTAGGGTTCTGGGCACAACGAGTCATCCAATCATAGTCTGTGTAGCGTGGGCTCTCTGAGTGACAAAGAGCTTGAGGTTAGTTACACCCCATTCAATCTGTGCAAGTATTTTAGTTGAATGCAGCTAGAAGTGATAAATCACTACCTAAATTCAGCTTCCTAATGTTGGCTCAGGATCTTGCGCATACTTTTCTTGCTACGTCCTGTGGTCTCTTAATATAGCTTCTCCCGCAGCGCCGATTGGCCAGAAGGTGCTGATATTTCTATAACAGCAGCTCTGACAGTAGTGGTGGCTGCAAGATAAATCACAGGATAATATTAAGGCATGCCTTCTAATTTGTTTTTGTCAATCACCTGATTCCTTACTTGTTTAGTGTTTGTGCCACAATACTCTTAACCCAATTATAAGTGAATGTTAAAAATATGTCATCTAAAACAAATGATCATTAATGGGGTGAAGCTGGGGAACATCCATCTGTAAAATGCTATGTTCAAAGAGCTTTTTATTAGCACTATGTGGAAACTGTTACATAGTGAAAATCAACAAAAATTGTTATACACATGTAATTTTCTGTAGCATTGCATTCTCACTTCAATCATTGTGTTGCAGTCACTTGTCAATGAAATGCAAATACAGTCCATTCACAACCCGATGCCGTAGTCAGGGCGTGGTTACTAGGTTATTCATTCCTAATGCACTGATTTCCTTAGTCATCAAGCTTTTCGGAATTAACATAAGTCATTCATAGATACTGAAGGTATTAATCAGACTATAATACTTCATATCAGAAGATTTTTTTTATGCTTTTAGAATTACTTACTTTTCACTAGTTGTGCAAAGTGTTTTCTTTTTGGTGTGGGATAGGATCTTCATGATGGGGTATTGTAGATGGTGTGTGTACACGGTCAGAATAGAACTGTACTGATTTGTTTAGTCTTAGTGTGAGCCTGTTATCTAGTCTACAGGTTGTAAGAAAACACACTTCCCAATATCTTCAAGGAAACATCTAGAACAAGAGGAATTGTGGAATGAGTGAAGTTATGAATTCCTTCATCGTCTGCTCGTTCTCATGCTCTCTCTTGCTCACTCTCTCTATCTCAATCCCTCTGACACACAGACACCTGAAAAGAAGCCGAATGACCAGAGAACGCGAAAGAGGAAAGGGGACCCCTTTGATAGTCAAGGTAGGTGTTGTTTTTTGTTTGTTTGTTTTATTTGACTGTTTCACTTTCTCTTTTACTCAATCTGTTCCCATGTTATGTTAGCCAGGATGTATGTAGTTGATAGAATCAGGAGAGCGTTACTCAACTCCTGTTTTTGAAGAATTTTGTGGAATTAGCAGTAGATTAGTCCCATAGTTTTGATGAATTGAAATTCTGAAAGCTGCACATCTATTTGTTTATTTTATTTTTGTCTGCCCTCCAGCCAAAGCAGGAGGCAGAGGACACAAAATAAGTGATTATTTTGAGGTAAGTTCATAGAGTTTGACTGTATATATGTAAAAAAAAATTTCCAACCCGAAACAGAAATGGATTATCGATATTTATTGAATGCAATGCTCACTTTCATTGCTGAGAAATGTCTTGGATTCATTTTAATCAATTTATCAATTAGCTCTGCCATAATTTGTTCAAGCTTTTTAAAACCCTAAGAGGCATACAAAAAAACAATGGCTTGATTTTTATTTTTGCAACAATTGAAAATATACAGTCTTCATGTTTCAGGTGCTGTTATAAATCTATTAATTAAAACCCAAAATATCTCCTTTTGGCTTTAGGTTCCTATTCAGCATCATAAGCAAGTAAAATAGTATCTCAGTAGTCTGCTTATTATTGACTCCTAGCTGACTTCTTCTTTTCTGTAAAAACGAGCTAGAAAAAGGTGTTAGTTTACTTCATGGAGTTCACAATGTGTAGAAAAAGAGCTAAACAATCTGTGACAAATCCCCTTGGGAGAGCAATATGTTTTGACAGTCTGAACAGCAAGCTAGAGGCAGTGACTGCATATTAGCCTGAGAACTGCTATGTGACGTTAGAGAGAAACTCAGGATGAGACCGGTAAGACAACGGCACCCAGGTTGCATTTGTAAGTGATCCAGCATTCCTGTGTAGCAGCGAAAAGATGGCTGCCACTGAAAACAACAGCATCCTGTAAACAGCAACATATGGCATCGGCTCTCGAGTGAATACTAATGGAGTCGTTTAGTTTGATCGTTGCGGATCAAAAACGCATAACGCTAAGATGAAGACTGTTTTCTGTTAACCGCACAGATTTTATACTAATCGCTCACCCTTTATGCTAACCATTCTCTCTCTTTCTGTGTGTGTCTAGTTTGCGGGGGGTAGTGGTACAGGCACTGGCACTAGTCCGGCGCGTGGTATTCCTCCTGTGGTGCGCTCCTCCCCACAGCACTCTCTCTCCAACCCTCCTGCTGCAGTGAGTCACCTGCTTTCACTATCTCTTCTTTCTTCATTACTCTTTTCTTCTGCACTCCTGTTGCCACCCAGTCATGTTTCTCTGCTGCTCAGGCTGCATTGCGTCCCCATTAACCCAGTTCAAGTATTCAATTAGAATCAAGCCTTTGATGGCACACCATGTTTTTCTGTATCCTAAAATGGTGTATGTGATGTCATGTATTTCAGTACCTGAAGATGGGTATGAAGGGTTTTATGTTTTGTGATTGGCAGGTGCAGCAAGGAAGTCCGTCCTCTATCAATTCCAATACAGACCACTCCCACTCATCGTGCACCCTCAAACCAGCTTTCACACATACTCAGCACCGAGCAACACAGGTACCATGAACTCACATACTTGCACCTCATGACCTTTTGTTATAAATTAATTTAGTACATGCTTGGAGGTACTTTTGGAAAGTATTTATTTATTTTTCCTCCTGCCTCAGTCGGACATGACTCTGGAAAAGCTGGCTGCATTGGAGAGCAGCAAGAGTTCAGACCTGGAGAAAAAAGAGGGACGCATTGATGATTTGCTCAGGGTGAGTACTGTAGGAGCAGCACACATTTGGATAGTAAATGAATCTGAAGAAATTTCTGACTTTTTATGGATGCTGTTCAGACATTTTCCCCCAAACGTCAGACATTTTGGCCCAAACAGATATTTCTATGGTTTTGCATGCACCTGCACACATTAATTGCTAAGATTTTGTAAGAAGGAATTTAATTAATGGACACAGTTTTGTAGGCTGATCAAATAATACATTCACAATTACAGTCTGTCAGAAACCTATTGTCATTCTTAGCTGTGTGGCTGTGAGAGTTTCACAGAGGAGAAATGTGTATACATGTAACCGTGAGGAACTTATATCTTGCTAGTGTAGACCCACTCAGTAATGTGCAAAAGTCTTTAATGTAATCTTGAGAAATATTTTTCCAGACTTCCTGTAGAACATTTGTAGGTCTCGTATTTGTCAAGTTCTTGGCATTTTCAGTCTATTCCCTGTACCTTACCAGTTTAAGAGGAATGTTTTTATTTGTTACATCATACAGTGACCTATGAATCATTCAAAAATTTTAAATAACTATCTAACTTGGTGCATAAACCAGTGAGAAACTGGTGCAGATGACAGATGATCAGGCGGATGATTAGTATACTGGTGATACTGAATATTGAGTGTTTGGAACATATGAGAGGAAACGAGGTTGCTGCTGAGGTTACATAAACAACCTTTTTTTTTTTTTTTTTACATTTTATCGTTAGACACTTTACAACCTGCCTTTTTCAGCCCATTTCTTTCATTTAATCTACATCATTTAATATAACATGAAGAAATAAAAGAAGATATAAGACTGTCGCAAAGAAACATATCTAAAACCTTCCAATAATCAAGGCTGATTAAAATGTGAATTCATGCCAATCCAGTCCTTCTGTAACATGTCTGTTCCTGTGACTTTTGCTCAAACCTAATCTCTACCTTTGGGCTATGTGGGCTATAGTTATTGAACAGTAATTTTCCAGACATCTTTAAAGCCAAGTTTCTTTAATTGTTCCTGTCTGTTGATCATTTCGTACATCTGTAGAGTCAGCCACTTCTTGTTTCTCCTTAACATTTTCCCACACATTAAACAACAATACATATTTGTGTTGCAGGTGAATTGTGATCTGCGCAGGCAGATCGATGAGCAGCAGAGAATGTTAGAGCGCTGTAAGGAACGCCTCAACAAATGTGTCACTATGAGCAAGAAGCTGCTTATTGAGAAGGTATGGACATCACGCTTCTATGTTTGTGGTTAGAGTTAATATAATGTGAAGCCCATGTTAAATAAGTGTGTGTGTGTGTGTTCAGTCCAAACAGGAAAAGATGGCATGCAGGGACAAAAGCATGCAGGACCGTCTCCGGCTGGGCCATTTCACTACAGTGCGACATGGTGCATCCTTCACAGAGCAATGGACTGATGGATATGCCTTTCAGAATTTAATCAAGTAAGACCTCTTGATCAGATATAAAATGTGCATCATCAAATTACTACATCGGGCACAATTTCAAAGCGAACTAGAACCTACATTTGTAATTATGGAATTCCAAAATGTCCAAAAAAGGCATTAATAAGTTATATAATAGTTTTAAAAAATCAGTTTGTTATTTAGAGATGCTTGTAGGTACTGATTGGTCATAATATTAACAAAACATGACATTAAAACATTAACATGGATTATCAATTACGTACCAGTACACTGGTGTGATAGGATCATAGGCACCCAAAGCTCATTTATGCTCAAGGGAGCAAAAACTAATCTGTCTGGTCCGATCCCACAATGTTGGCCACAAATGGGTTCAGCAGGCAAAGAGCCCAAGCCCACTGACCTGGCCTCCAAACTTCCCAGGTCACAGGCTGATCAAACAAGTAAGGAATTCTCTGGAAAACAGGTCTGATTAATGGACGCCACAGCCCGTAACCTGCAGCACCCAAAGGATTCAGAGACAACCACCTGATGTCAAACACCACACCCTTAAATGTCTTGTGGAGTCATGGCCTGAAGGGCCAGAGCTGCCCAGTTGGCACAAGGGGAAACCACACAATATTTGGCATAATTTTTGAGTGGGCTGTAATGTTATGTCTGATTGGTGTATATATAAGCCATATAAAAAAATTTTTTTTTGACTGTTTGAAGTTTTATTTTCAACTTACTGTTTCATAAATTTTTATTATGTCTATTTTTTTTAACTCATTGGCTTAATAGGTTTTATTGGTTGAGAGATTTAGTATTATAACGTAATATTGCAGATCAGCTTTTATTTACTAGCAAATTATTACAAATGTTTTGGGCTGAATCATGAATATATCTCTAGTAAGTGCATGCAATATATAGGGTATTTAATCATTTAAATATGATGTGCATTATTTATTCACTTTTTGTTCCATTTGGGATTTGGTTTGAAGAAGGGTTTAAACATCGCAGAATAAATTAATTCAGTCGTATTTTTTACCAATTATATACTTCTTTTTTTTTCTCCACAAACCGTAAAATGTGCCACCACATTTCACAAACATGCATTCATTATAAGTAAAATTTTGGACCATTAAGCCATTGTTATTAAATTGTGCACATATGATGACTCCTAAAAGTAGCCATGGTTAAGGCTTGGGATGTGGCTTACATTTTAAAGCCCAAAAAAGAGAAACACTATTACCTTTTTAAAATAAATTCTTAGCCTTAGCATTAAGCACCATGGTCATAGCACTTTTGTGCTTATTTAAAAATAACTTTTATCTGAGTTTGTGTTTCTCTGTTTTTGTGTAGGCAGCAAGAGCGGGTGAACTCTCAGAGAGAGGACATAGAGAGACAGAGGAAGCTTCTGGCTAAAAAGAAGCCGCCCAGCGCAGCCCAGACTCCACCGCCCAACCTAGAACCCAACAAACGCAAGAACAAAAGCAACGGCGCAGAGAACGAGATGTGAGTACGGCGGAAGCAAGAGAGGACGGTCGTCTAACTTCCAGCTGCATCGTTGTTCGTTTTCACACGTTTTACCTTTTCTATTTTCTGTGCCAATAGGTTATCACTAGCAGAATATCACGAGCAAGAAGAGATTTTCAAATTGAGACTCGGTCACTTAAAGAAGGTACAGCGCATACACAAGTCAACCAGATGTTTGCTGTCTCTAGTTTCTAATTTCTAAGCTGTTGTAACAGACTTGGCATTCTGTGTTTGGTGTGTTTATTTTGACGAACTGTGTTGAGACTCAAAAATTGTGTGCGCTGTGTAGGAGGAAGCTGAGATCCAAGTTGAATTGGAGAGGCTGGAACGAGTCCGTAATCTTCACATCCGAGAGCTTAAGAGAATACACAATGAAGATAACTCCCAGTACGTCTCCTCCTCTCTCCTGTTTTAATGTTTCAGTCTTCGGTTTAATAATGTCCCACTTTTTTTTATTTTTTTATTTTTTTATTACTGCTTATAATGGATGTCTTTGAGCTGCTGTGGAATATTGTCAAAGATTTCAAGAATGTGACAAGTTAACCTGAATTGCAAACTATAGCCGGCACCCTGGAACAATAACGTCTTTATTAAAGCTGCTAGCCAGTTTACTTCAAACTTTTAACACTGGAGCAAAAAATTCTCCTCAGTTACTTTGACTTTTCCTGAAGTTTTATCGTCACTGAGCAATCATATCAGGAAAAAAATGCATTAGTAGTTGGCTAACCAGATCTTTATTTGTAAATGCATTCCACAAAATAATTCAAAAGTTAATTTCAGTGTTTATTGACTCACCCAACCTACGGATTTTTTTTTATTATTAAACAGGTTTTATGTTAATTTTTCAGCACAGGGAATACTGTTAGAAATCTTGTCTCTGTTAATCAGATATTTACCACGGGTGTGCCTGGTTTTAGGGGGAAGCTACTGCTTTAACATGAATCAAATTTGTTTTGTTTGCATTTGTCAGGTTTAAAGATCACCCCACACTGAATGACCGGTACCTGCTCCTGCACCTGCTGGGCCGAGGTGGCTTTAGCGAAGTCTACAAGGTAGGACTACCATGTTGATCTGTGACATTTGTTTCCACTTTTTGGTCACTTACATTGGACTGGTCAGCCACTTCCACTTATTTATAAGCTAATTTATTTATCATTTGTTCGCCACTTCAGGAAATCAAGTGTATTTTTAAACATTGTATAAATACATAACGTGTGTCTTAACATTAACAGATTAATTATAATACCATATGCAGTATGTGATGCGAGTCAATTATCGATAATCAATCAAGCACACAGCACACAGTACAATGTTTCTTTCACTAGTACTTTCTAAAAATCAGTCCCACCATTCACAATTACTATACCCAGAGTACATTACACATATAGAGTATACCTCAACTAGGATTACTCACATAAGCGTCTATTACTGAATAAATTAACATTACAAACACGACACAGCTGTCAAAGCAGCCAACTAGTAATTACCATCATACGCATACTCATTGTGACAGATTTTGCATATCACACTTTTCATGTTAAGCTTTTCCTTCATTGGTGTTTTATTTGTATAATTTTTCCTAAAACTGAAGCACACCCTCATCTGAGAAAATATATATTATATATATTGACTATAATTAATGATTGTACCATTATCATGCTGTGAGTTCATGTTAATTATATATCGAGCATAGGGGCTTATCTGTTTAATTTTTACCATTTTTCCCTCTACTCCAGGCCTTTGACTTGACAGAACAGCGGTACGTAGCGGTGAAAATTCATCAGCTCAATAAAAACTGGAGAGATGAGAAAAAGGAAAACTACCACAAGTAAGTTTTTTTTTCATGTATTTTTATAAATTTTACTTTCTGTGAAGCTTTTTATTTACATGATTTAAAGATTCTTATCTTCCTCAAAGGGCCACTTAAACATACACCCTAACACACTCATTCACACACTACAGGCAATTTGGGAATGGCAGTTAGTCTAATCTGCATGTTTTTGGACTGAGGGAGGGAAACCAGAGTACCCGGGGAAGAACCGCCATGCACGGGGAGAACACGTAAACTCCATGCACACAGAGGCGAGAATTGAACCTGGACCTTGGAGGTGCAAGGCGACCTACTGTAATCTCTAAATGCCACCGTGCCGCCCGTGCCCATCTTATTGACTCATAATATTGAGTTGTATGAATGAAGATTTTATTTTTGTAAAATACAGAACGAGACCATTGCCACTCATATATAACCCAGAGTTGAAAGTACTATCTCTCTCTCCAGAGTCGCTTTACGTGATGGCCTAACCGACCCCCCCCCCCCCCTTCCTTATGTTTGTCTTATTCATAGATGTATCATGTTATCATAGGCAATTATGAATACATATAATATGCTTTGCTGATGTTATATGGATTAGCAAAAATATCTCGGCACTGACATGAAACAAGTTTTCAAGAAGGAAATGGAATGTTACTGAAAAATTTATTTTTTTCACAAACTTCTCAATTACTACAGCTAGAAGAGATCCACAACATCAACGTCCATGATGTGATGGCTTTTATATGCCCGTACGACAGGAGGTAATCACTGTTCTGTGCTTTGTTTCAGACACGCCTGCCGAGAGTATCGCATCCATAAGGAACTGGATCATCCCAGAATAGTCAAACTTTACGACTACTTCTCTCTGGACACTGACTCGTAAGAGACACGTTAACTGCCCACACATAGTCATACCGGTTGCTAATTTAAATAATAACCAGTAAAATGATCTGTCCATTATTCATGAGCATTACCTGTAAAGCTGTTGGATTTACTGGGGAAAAATATTTTGTTTATTATTTGTGTGTAGGTTCTGCACAGTTCTTGAGTATTGTGAAGGCAATGATCTGGATTTCTATCTGAAGCAACACAAGCTAATGTCTGAGAAAGAGGGCCGGTCCATCATCATGCAGGTTGTCAACGCCCTGAAATATCTGAACGAGATCCGCCCACCAATTATTCATTATGATCTTAAACCAGGTAAGACAAAAGAGGCACTTAACAGTTACAGTTTACGATTTCAAACTAGGTGACAGCAGGGACGTCTGTTGATTAGGTTACAATAATTATCACTGAGGTTTGGGAACATTGCTATGAACACAAGGGAATATATCCTGTTCTCTTTTAGAATATTGCACTTTGCTTGAACATCTTGTCTTTTTGTAATTCAGACAGACAAACGCTATACACACACATACCTGGCACAATGAGTGAGTGTTGATAGGGTGGTGTGATGCCACCTGACTTAAAACCGAGTTCCTTTTCCCACCCTAAAGTCATTTTGCTAAAAAGCGCAACCTAAAGTGTCTTGCATGTCACACTGTTTGGGGGGCATACCACAACATTAACTACAAATGGACAAAAAGTAAGAAAATTTCTGTTGTCACGTAATACTTAGACAACAGATAAAATGCACTGATAATAGAGACTCTCATCTTCCAGACAAATAATGTCGATGAGTACATTTTATTTATTTATTTTAAGATTAAAATTTAATTACTTGTCACATGCCCTTTACAACACAATTAAATATATTTTTTGCATATGTCGGTTAGGAAACTGAATCAGATAGGATTAGGGGCCTTGCTGACGTTGAACCCCTGATCTTCTGATCAGTAACACAGAGCCTTAACCATTTGAGCCACCACTGCCTCGATTTTATTTGTATTATATCAATAGTAGATGGAGTTTAAATACATTTAATATAAACCTGAGAATTGAATTTGGGGTGTTGCTTGTTCAAGGGAATATCAACACACTATTTTTTATAATGGAAACCTGTCATTAACCAAACTGATAACAAAAGGAATAAATTACTTTCTAAGGCAGTTTGTTCTGCCTCGTGACTGATTATGTACACCACGGTGGATGGCTCAAATTCGCCAATATTGAACGAGCTATCCTCACAGATCTGACCTTGACCTTTTTGGCATACAGCTTAATGATACCCTGCAACTGATCCTTCTGTTTGACAGAAAGTTGTCAGAGCTACTCATAGAAAATTAACCAATACCATTTGACCAACTGGATTCATGCTTCTAGCTAGGCTCGTTACATATTTTTGGTTCTGTTATTATGGCAAATAATTTAGGGTGTAATTTTGATAAGGGGTTAATAAGGAGTTGTAGGAATAGACAGATGAGAGAATTTTTAAAGAACATTAATGAGTTACGATTTATGGCCTTTTAAAGCAATTTGCATATACTCCAGAATGTTATGAAGAGTGATCAGATGAATTGCATAGTCCTTCTTTGCCATGAAAATGAACTTAATCCCCCAAAAAACTTTCCACTGCATTTCATTGCTGTCATTAAAGGACCTGCTGAGATCATTTCAGTAATCATCTTGTTAACTCGAGAATGTTGACGATGTTGACGAGTACATGGCTTGACATCATTATGTCAGGCTGATTGGGTTAGACTGGCAGACTTGACATGTTAAAAGGAGGGTGATGCTTGAAATCATTGTTCTTTCATTGTTAACCATGGTGACCTGCAAAGAAACGCGTGCAGCCATCATTGCGTTGCATAAAAATGGCTTCACAGGCAAGGATATTGTGGCTAAGATTGTACCTAAATCAACAATTTATAGGATCATCAAGAACTTCAAGGAAAGAGGTTCAATTCTTGTTAAGAAGGCTTCAGGGCGTCCAAGAAGGTGCAGCAAGCGCCAGGATCGTCTCCTAAAGAGGATTCAGCTGCGGGATCGGAGTGCCACCAGTGCAGAGCTGCTCAGGAATGGCAGCAGGCAGGTGTGAGCGCATCTGCACACACAGTCAGGCGAAGACTTTTGGAAGATGGCCTGGTGTCAAGAAGGGCAGCAAAGAAGCCACTTCTCTCCAAAAAAAAAACATCAGGGACAGATTGATCTTCTGCAAAAAAGTATGGCGAATGGACTGCTGAGGACTGGGGCAAAGTCGTGTTCTCGGATGAAGCCTATTTCCGATTGTTTGGGGCATCTGGAAAAAGGCTTGTCCGGAGAAGAAAAGGTGAGCGCTACCATCAGTCCTGTGTCATGCCAACAGTAAAGCATCCTGAGACCATTCATGTGTGGGGTTGCTTTTCATCCAAGGGAGTGGGCTCACTCACAATTTTGCCCAAAAACACAGCCATGAATAAAGAATGGTACCAAAACACCCTCCAACAGCAACTTCTTCCATCAATCCAACAACAGTTTGGTGAAGAACAATGCATTTTCCAGCATGATGGAGCACCGTGCCATAAGGCAAAAGTGATAACTAAGTGGCTCAGGGACCAAAACGTTGAAGTTTTGGGTCCATGGCCTGGAAACTCCCCAGATTTTAATCCCATTTAGAATTTATGGTCAATCCTCAAAAGGTGGTTGGACAAGCAAAAACTCACTAATTCTGACAAACTCCAAGAAGTGATTATGAAAGAATGGGTTGCTATCAGTCAGGATTTGGCCCAGAAGTTGATTGAGAGCAGCCCAGTCGAATTGCAGAGGTCCTGAAAAAGAAGAGCCAACACTGCAAATACTGACTCTTTGCATAAATGTCATGTAATTGCCGATAAACGCATTTAAAACGTATGAAGTGCTTGTAATTATATTTCAGTACATCACAGAAACAACTGAAACAAAGATCTAAAAGCAGTTCAGCAGCAAACTTTGTGAAAACTAATATTTGTGTCATTCTCAAAACTTTTGGCCACGACTGTAGTCTGTAACTCTATTCATAACCTAATCAGTAGAATTGAACTAACCGAGCCGGGTGTGTATGTATTAAACCATTCAAAGACAATTGAGGTGTGGTTTCTACTAGATATTTACACCTCCTCAATGCAGATACAAGTCGCACTAACAAGCCCTGCAACCTGTAGATGGCAGCAGAACACTCATCACTGATGACTTAATTTATTTATTTATTTTTACAGGGTAACAGTCTGCCATAAAATGGAGCCCAATGTCACCATAGCTAAAGCAACTGTTTATTGATTAGGCCAACTTATAGTCATCAGTAATCCTTGTGCTTCTACGTCGTTGATCTTTTGACCTGATTCTTGTTTTTGCATTTAGGTAACATCCTGCTGGTGAATGGCACAGCGTGCGGAGAGATAAAAATCACAGACTTCGGTTTGTCCAAGATCATGGACGACGACAACTATGGCGTAGACGGCATGGAGCTTACATCACAAGGAGCTGGGACTTACTGGTGTGTTTGGGTCTTTACTTGGGTCACCACAATATATTGTTCTGTGCATAATTAATTATTATTGCTATAAGTTATTATAGTTGTAGCACTAACACACATTAAACTTTTTATTTTTATTTTATTCCCACTCCGTCTTGTAGGTACCTGCCTCCAGAATGCTTTGTGGTAGGGAAAGAGCCACCCAAGATCTCCAACAAAGTGGACGTGTGGTCAGTCGGAGTTATCTTCTACCAGTGCCTCTATGGGAAAAAGGTAACACACGTTCACCAATTGACTGGATCTTTTCACTTCTCAAAAAAAAAAAAAAAAGCAAGAAAATTAACAGATTTATTTCCTTTTTTGACAAAAGTAACCCTACTCTTCTTTCTCCAACTTAATGTCACGCCCACGTTTATTTAAATTGTACAATTTCAAAGATCCGACATGCAAAAAAAAAAAAAGAGCTTCAGTAACGTTTTCCCCCAAAAGCTTATTTCAGTCCTTTATTATAGTCTTTTTTAGGATACCTTCTTTCTCCATTAATCCGTTTTGTTCTTTTTTTAGCCGTTTGGTCATAATCAGTCGCAGCAGGATATTCTACAAGAAAACACTATACTCAAAGCCACAGAAGTACAGTTTCCTCCCAAACCTGGAGTTTCACCAGAGGCTAAGGTACACCTCTCCCTGTTTTTTTCTCTTTCTTTTCCTGAGCCTTTTTTTAGGAAAGAAAAAAGACCTCTATCCCTAATAAAGAATCCATGATTCAAAATTCAGTATTATGTAACTAACCAAGATTTTATTGCCATGCCCACATTCGCAGGCTTTTATTCGTCGGTGTTTGGTGTATCGCAAGGAGGATCGTATTGATGTCCATCAGCTAGCAAGCGACCCCTTCCTGCTCCCTCACATTCGCAAATCTGTGGCCACCACTGGCAACTCCAGCACAGCCGTCGCCTCAACCTCGAGCTCGTCCAATAGCAGCGCCTCAAACTGAGAGCCCCGCCCATCCATACCTGTCTGATTGGAGCAGAGAGAGCCGGGCTTTGTATTTGCCATACTCAGCTCTACAGCGCCCAAGGTGGAGGATCTGCCTCTAAGTTATACAGAGAGAAAGAGAGAGCAGGAGGAAGGGGAAAGGGGGATGGATGGAATCCTGGAGCAATGTTCATCCCTCTGTACCCCTCTTCCTCTCCCCAGCATTGCAAATCATGTCTGGGGAGGGGAGGATTTAAAAAAAGAAAAGAAAAGAAAAAGGTATCCATAATGTAAGGGAGAGAAAAAAAAAATCCTGAGGCCATGTCGTGTTAAAAAGAAATAATGGATTGAATGGGGGACATATTTGGAAGTGCTTGGACAGATTAAATGGAGGGATGTGTTCACCTCGTAACACGTTATAAACACATACACATGCACACACAGGCTTATTCATAAGGAAAGTTCTCCTCTGTTCCTTGGAAGGCAAATAGCTAATGATGTGGGAGAACCCCCTCACTCCTACTACAGTGTCTTCTGTGTAAGATGTTGAAAATGAGTTTCTTCTTCTTCCTGGTGCCCACTTCCTGCTGTATACCCTTCATCTAGGGAATTTTGCTAGTGAGCTTACATCACTGTCAATAGCCCATATTTTCAACCGACTATATCAGCAGCACCATCATTCAAACAAATATCCAGTGCTAAAAACGCAGTTCAGTTTTTTGCCATTTGGGAATTATGGTGAAGTCTTAGGGATTATTATTTTTTTTTTTTTTGTGTTAAGGTTTTTTTTTGTGTGGGAGAAACTTGTCTGTCTCACTTTTCTTCCACCCCTCCTTCTCTGTGACCAAAGTGTAGCTCTGCCAGCAGGCGGCGCTGTTTAACTTGAGATTTTTTTATTTTATTTTATTTTTTATTTTTTTTAATGGTTTTGATGCAAAAACATTGTTTTTAGAAAATCTATTGTTGTAGATGGTTTCGTATTACTAACTGATGGCCCAAAATATGTTTTATCTAATGTTACAATTGGAAAAGTTAACTTTTTTGTTTGTTTTTGATCCAAGATTTAAGGTAGAGATTTTTTTTTCTTTCTCTTTCCCATGATTTTAACATTTCTTTCATGCACATACATACACATGCGCATACAGTCGCACCCACACGCTCATATTTATTTAGTTCTGTTTTAAATAGCTGATTCCTGGTCCTGATTGTCTACTGTGTGGGAAAGAGGACTTTTTGGAGGGAGGGGGGGGGATAGTTAACAACGGGTACAGGGCAGAAATGGCAATGATCATTAAATACTGTTGGTTAAAAAAAAACCTGCCTAGTGTGAGTTTGATTCATTTATTTATTTTTGTCACACCATTTTCATACTTACTGTATCAAACCATTCAGCGAACACTGAGGGTAGGAGAAGTGACCTGAACTCATTCTGTAAGGAAAAAATGTTTACAACTGGGTGAAAGTTAATGCTACTGTTCCATAGCTAATTATTTTTCGGTAACAGCATTTTCCAAATCACAGAAATTGGAAGTTTAATTTATTGAGGAAACCAATAATACAGTTTATTGTTTCATAATACAGTTCTTCTTTACACAAGTTACACTTTTTTCCTTGACTTTAATAAGACACTAAAAAAAACAGCAGCTCGTGTTAACCAAGGAAGTGGGAAGCACATTTTTTATTTATTTATTTTCCGTCAGGACTCCGCTCTGGTGGAATCATTTGAATTAAAGCCAGAAGTTGTCAGAGCTGCTTATATAGAAAACCGGTCAATACTATCTGAACAAACCGATTAAAGATTTTAAGTGTTGTGGAATAGGTAAAAATAACTGTATTGAGCTAAACTATTTTAACAATGCACTTTATATATAAAATGCAAATTTTGCAAAATGAAGATTGATTAAAAAACATTAACCTGGAAATACATTTTTAACTTAATATTGCGAAATCTCTTTTGTATGGACTTCATTCTTGGGCCTTTTACACATTTTTGGTATTTTGTAATGATCATTGATAAAAGTTCTATATAAATAAAGTTGAGTTGAATTGACAATGGGTTTGAAATGAAACAAAGACGCAAAAGTGTAGATTTTGAGCTAAATAAAAAATAAAAGCCTGGGAGGGAGCAAACACAGCATTTGGTGATGACCATAAGTTACAAACTTCACACAGTCATACAAGGAAGATTTGTAGCCAAGTATTTAAAAAAAATATTTATAATTACTTTTGAGCCTAAATATTTAATTTCAAAGCTAAATTCTTATATGATCCCTTGAATTGAAGCTGAATGTCTGCACTTCGATCACATCTTGACTCATCCATTGTTGTGATGTACAGAGGTGTGAGTTTCCGCAGTTAAATGTGACCATCCCGTAATGTCTGTATGTTACCGTGATACTGGATGTGTATAATGAACATGCTGCTTATTGGGATTCACTGCACACTCAAACCAAATCATGACAATAATAACAATAAAAATTTTCATTTTCATTTGGAGAAGGAGCTCCTGACTATTTTAGGTGGTACACAAGTATTGTATTCATTTTTTTTACCCACACAAGTTGAAACTTGTAGTGAAATGCAAAACAGCTCTGGCCAAACAGTGTTGCTCATTTCCAGGTATGCAAAAGATAATCTCTTGATGAAAATGGTGTTTTTGCATTCAAGTCTTGTCACAGTGGAAAGCACTTAGACTTCCTGAAGTGGTGGGTGCATTTGGACTGCAGTTATTACTAATTGTATGTCTTCATTTTTGTATAATCCCTATCCACAAACAAAAAATGAAATGATGCATGAAACAGGCAAATCTAAACAGTTTTAGTTAAGTCCAGTTTTGTGTGGAGCCCATTGTTCCTCCTTTGGAGGATAAGAAGTCGGCACGACACCTGCGGAACTCCAT
Source organism: Clarias macrocephalus (assembly GCA_011419295.1). Taxonomy (NCBI): domain Eukaryota; kingdom Metazoa; phylum Chordata; class Actinopteri; order Siluriformes; family Clariidae; genus Clarias; species Clarias macrocephalus. Next base: position 111,803 of record JAAGKR010001293.1, read on the forward strand.
GGTTTGTACCCATGAGAGCCTCGATTTTTGTCCTTCGCTGAAGTGGAACCCAATGTGGTCGTCTGTGGTTGTAGCTCATCTACCACAAGGTTTGATGTGTTATGCATTCTGAGACACTTTCCTGCTCGCCATAGTTGTAAAGAGTGCTTATCTGAATTAGACCCATCTGGACATTTTCCTCTGATCTGTCTCATCAACACGGGTTCTCATTAGGATCTCTCATTGGATATTTTTATTCACATTTTGTTAATTTTATTATGTGTATTATATTATATTATCTGTTTGTGTTATTTGCACCGTGCTGTATGAAAATCTGTTGGAGATCTGTAATCTATAAAATACTCAAAACAGCCCATCTGGTACTAATATCCATGCCATGGTTAAAGTGCAGACATCCTACCTCTCCCGGATGTTCCGGGACCCTCCTTCTGGCTGCAAAGCATATACAATATCCAGGAAATCTATTTTTAGACAGAGTTGTCAAAATCGTAAATTCATATGTAGTCAAACGGCGAGTAGAATAAACCACGGAGGTGGTGGACAGTCCTATAAGTGTCAAGTTTCTCTTTGTCTGCTTTAGAATAGCTTCAGCTAAATAACTGTTCTGGGGTAAAATCTCAAATAGTATAAAATGGAAATCTGTTGCACTAGGCAGAATGTAGAATCCCTTATTCCACACATGAAGTAGTGTTCTTGTTTGGGGGTTAGAGAGGGATTTGGAATTCAGCTTTGTGTTACAAGCTAGTTAGCTTAGTAGCTTGCATTAGCCATGAGCAAAACGGTGAGGGTACGTCATGAACCTGTCACACTCACACTCATATTCTCTATACTATATACTCATATTAACTAGCAGTAATGAAAGGACCAAACGCAACACTGACTCTTTCCGGTACTGCTTACCATAACTGAATGTTTAACGGTATGGAGTACAGGATCGTCCTGGCCTACTTTCACCCATAATAACAATGGTGTACTCCTGTCTATGATAACAGTCAAAATAGTAGCAGTTTTGCTTGCCACGCTGTTTGAACATGATGGCTTTAATAGTTTAAAGTCATGTTAAGATGAGTTTAACAGCACGATTCATCCATCATTTAATAGCATCATTTAAATAAACTGACGAGCTGTTACTCTGTATTGAAGCCCTGTGTCAGGCGAACTGTGGTCCAAATTCAGACCCTGATGTTTTTCTGACACACAAGCATAATTACCAGGAATCTAGAGCTTTTTCCCTCGAAGTAGGCGTGGCTATCTGAGTCTCCCAACATAGACATAACATGGCTTACTCGAAGAAACGGAAAGTACACTAGGAACACTGAACCTTCAGAGATGAAAGGACAGATCAATATATGTTTATTCTTCCTGTGGGAAGTTTACAACCTGTTTGTATCATATGTTTCAAAACTGTAGCAGAAAAAATCAAAACAAAACAAACATAGAGCAAACATATGCACAGGTCCGAGGTGAGGGCACAGTATGACTGAGCAAACAGAATCCTTTCACATTCATTTATGGCCCAGCAATGAAGATTCACCAAAGAGTGATTAAAGATTTTTATTATTATTTTTATTCGGTACAAATACAAGGAAATATACAGTACATGGCTATCAAAGTACAAATTGTTAACCTGTTGAATGTAGTTACTGAAAATTGACAAATATTATTGAAATGGAAATTTGAACCTGCTTATTTATATAGACGTACAGTGACAGCATATATAGGGATCTGAATTCTAAAATCATGAAATTCGGACCTCAGCTTGAAGAAACTTTTTAAATTTTTTATTCAGGACCACTGTTCTAGTTTGATAAGTTCGAATATATATCTTCCTGTATATATTTGGTTAAAGTTGTAAAAGATTATAAAAACAACCCAGTGCAATGTCCTTGAAATAATTTTTATTATTTTTGGAATTTCTGAAAGTGACAGAAATTATTTTTCAACATTAACTAATAAAAACAAACAACAACAACAACAACAACAACAACAAAAAAGCAGGGAAAACATTTTAAAATTGCATGCATTAAATATGGTAGTTAATTCATTCCCTTTGAAATATAAAGTTAGTCGAATATCATCGTATTTGGTTCCTTTTGCAGGAAGTATAATTCTCCTTAGGAGGTAAAATCCTTCCCAGGTGTGTGTCTGTAGTCTATGCTTCTGGCCATGTAATTATCCAGGCTAGCATTTTAAATACAAAATCAAGGACCTGTGTTTACTGTTAAACCTTTAATTTAGTGTAGAATATGATTTAGAGATTCAGAATGCAACTTGGGATTAAATGTGTTAAGGCTAGTAGAGTGTGTTAGTTGTAGATAACTCTATAAGCTTGAGTGTGAATGTACATTCCTGGTTTTGGTGGTAATGCAGTTCTTCCAAAACTTTAAATGCACATTTACTTGACTTTTCTGTGATTGTATTTTGGTCTGGTTTTCTTTAATAATAGCGTCTGCTGATTTCTTTTAAACGTTCTTTGGCTCGTATTTGCCTCGGCTGGGTTCACTCTGTGTTGGTGACGTGGGCAGTGTTGGCTAGATAGCAGGCTGCAGCTGCTCTGTGCTGGGAATGCAGCACAGCTTTACACACTCAAAGCAGCCTTGCCTCATCAGCTTTGCCACTCGGTTCACTTAACGAATCGAATCGAATCAAATGATTCCTAATGTCCATCAGTGTGCTGCAAACGGGCTCCTGTCCTAACTTACATAGACAAACAATCCCGAACTTCATATATTATTTGGAGCCATTCCTTGTAACTTAATGAGCAGGTTTGTTTAAACGTTGAAAAAAATTGTTTTTACATCCAGGTTGTTGAGTTTGTTTCTCTATTTGCGTGCTGTACTCTGCTCGGGTGAGAGCGCGTGTGTGGAAGCTATCTGATTAACGCGCGTTGTTGCCAGATTGATCTTTTTTCCTTTCTGTAAAAATGTTTAGAATTTACCACTTTTCAGTGTAGCACCCCTAGCGGCGGTTTATATTTACGACATTTATCCAGAGCGACTTATATATACAGTATATATTATCTCATTATAATATCTGAGCAATTTAGGGTTTAGGGCCTTCCTCAGGGCCCCAAAAGGGTGGTTGGGCTAGGGTTAGAACCTGGGATCTTTGAGGCAGTAGTTCAACACCTTAATTGCTTAGCAACCCATGCCAGGTTCAAATAATACATAAATATACATTTTAATTGGTTCCTTTTAGGTCATTATTGATGATAAGTAAATCATAAGACCTGTGTGAAACATAAGTGAACATCTTTCGAACCTTGTATAGGTGTTTAAACAAACACCTATGAAAAGTCTATTTCTTTGATGCACAACACCTTATTTTATGAGTGCATCAATGGCCATGGTGACTTTGGTTTTATGCGAAGGATGCTACACTGGAAAGTGGTTTATTTGCACAATAGTTAGTAAATACACTTCAAAAACATTTTTGAGATCCTTTAAGTAAAAAGTACTGTGTAGCAATTCATGATCCCTAAAGATTATATATTTTCCTTCTGATGGTGGAAAATGTAAGATCACTGTACATTTGAAAGCATAGATCCTGGTATGCAATTTCTTCTGAGGTACACATCACGTGACAAGCCGTTTCAGATATGAGAGGATCCTTTCACCTTGGAGGACTTAAATACGAGAAATTTTCCAACTTTTCCTAAACTGAAGAAGCTACTTGAATGAGTAGTGTAATGTTTCTACTGAACTAAAAAGAAGTACAATTGACATGATTCAACTTCCAGACAACCTCATCTGGATGACTAAGAAACTCAGACATGCATGCTGTGGTACTGTGCTATTGCGGTTATTAGCAATGATTATTAGCAGATGGAAACACTATAAATAACAGCTTGGGTATCCACAAAATTTCATATTGATAAGATTGGCAGTGAGAATGCGCAAAAAGACGATCTTTTTTCATTGCTTTTAGTACTTGGGTCCAGCTCTAGGTTTCCTAAGCCGATCCTGAGCTTGGGTTACTGTTGTGTGGTGTTGTGAAAGTTGTAGGTGCCCTCTGGATTCTCTGGTTTCCTGGGATAAGCTCCATGCCGCCCTGTGACCCAGTATAGACAATGATAATTGAGAGTATTTCCCAAATGATCTGTATTGTGTGAGTGAGTGTGTGTATGTATTTGTGTGTGTGTGTGTGTGTGTGTACCTCAATACTCCGAGATAGGCATAGGAATAGCATTATAGATAATGAAAGAGTGAGAGTGAATGTACATGCTGGTTTCCTAAGTGTGAATTCTCCGAACTTGCCCGATGAAGTTGTTACTGACAGTTAATGAATAAATGCACGCGTGAAGGAATGTTACCGATTATAAAATGATAAGTTGGTGACACTTGTCTCAGTTACACTGAGGCGTGCTTTAGAGTGCAACCTGGACCGTGCTCGTTCGGGGATCGGGAGAGAATCTGGCAACCCTGGTAGCGGCACAGCGGTTCAGTCTCATTCAGCCCGAGCTCAAACTGCACTCCAAACCTAACACGCATTCACACACATCTCGGTCCACTTCTCCGGCTCTGCGCAAGGAAACTTCTCTTACTTTTGGTTGATTTTTCCGCGCTAGCAGCGGGCATGCGTGGTCAGGAGACGGCGGGAAGCGCGCGCGGGGATGCGCTCCACTTTTTCAAATGCACTTTATATTTATTGCTCTTATGCCTGAAACCGAAGATTGTGCTTACAGGTGAGAAACTGTTGTTTTAAAGCAATCAGCAAGCACGCTTGGTTGGTTTTCGTCCCTATTACTATATGAACGCTTTGCACTGCTAACTTGGATATTTTACCGATCTAAGCTTTAAAGACAGTAGGGTTAAGTTGTATCTGGCTTTACCGATGCTAAGGAATGCCACTAAAAGTCCAAAAGTTTGAGTGGAACCAGATGTGGCAGGAAGGGGGATACAGGGGGAGGGGACTTCTCTCTTTATAGGGTTTAAACTGCATCCGACACCTCATAGTGTGACTCCAATAAGTGACCTGTGCCAAAATAACTAGGTATGTGTAGTAGGCTTTGTCTTGTAGGAAGTTGTAGTCCTGGGTTAGTTTAGGCTGGACTGGGACTAGACTGGACTGGACTGGTTAGAACTGTGGCCTTGCACCTCCAGGGTCCGGGTTCGATTCTGTGTGCGTGGAGTTTGCATGTTCTCCCCGTGCCTGGTGGGTTTCCTTCGGGTACTCCGGTTTCCTCCCGCGGTCCAAAGACATGCAGATCAGGCTAACTGATGTTTCCAAATTGCCCATAGTGTGTGAGTGTTCGTGTGTGTGTGTTTGTGTGTGTGTGTGTGTGTGTCTCCTGGGATAGGCTTCATGCCCCCGCAACACTGTATACAGGATAAAGAGTCAGAGACGGAGAGTGAGTGAGAGTAAAAGATGCACACACACACACACACACACACACCACACACACACACACACACACACACTGTTGTTGGTGTTTGGTTTCAGTGTCAAAAGCATCATTTAGTTTGCGCATGCACCTTTTTCTCATAAGCAGTATGACTTAAACTTCCGGCTGTGTGAAGGTCTGTGATGGTTTCCAGTCACTCAGAGAGCTGAGTTTTTGTGTTTCAAATTACAGCTTTGACTTGCTATTCTTATACTTTCTGGTAAATAACCTACTTTAGACAACAAATAATCGTCATTCTGTCCTGTTTCTTATCACCTGATGTTCAGAGTTTAAGCATCTCCTGGAAATAACAGATATACCAGATGTTATTAAAATAACATCTGGTATATCTGTTATCATATATTGTGACCAAATGGTCACAATAGGTGGCTCTGAAGGAGCTTTTAAAGCTTCTGTATTTAATACTTTTAGAAAAAACATTCCAAGAGGACCTCTTAAGAGAAATGTTAGAACTGTAAATTATCCAAAGAACATTTCATGAGATTTTTTGAGACATTTACATTAGAATTTACAAAGCCCAAAATGTCCCAAAGGGAGTGAGGAAAACATTATAAAATTATAATAAAAAACATGAAACAAGTTGTAATCTTGTGGGATCAAGTTATTTACCTTGTGCATACAATCATTATCTTTTTGTAACAACTTATCTTGTAAAGATTCAATGATGTATCGCGATTCTTCGGTGATGTATCGCCACATTGGCTCTTAAATAAATTTTGTTTTTAAACAAATGTTTATTTTAACATATATATGTTTGCATTAGAGGCCATTCTTCTCTAATCCTACAGCCTGATGTAGATTTACTAGTGTGCTTCGGATCATTGTCCTGTTACATGACCCAGTTTCGAGAATCTACGATTGGCTTTATTTTTGTTAAATAAATAATGGCACACTTAAAAAAGTTATGTATTGTTGTTCGTCTGATGGATTTTTTGTTTTATTTGCCTAATCCTGAGACCCGCTATGATCAGATGATTTTTATTTAAGATAAGAAAAGATAAGATATACCTTTATTTGTCCCACAGTGTTAAAATTGCACACAAATAACTTAGGGGGTACTAACTTTTGAACATTATTGTAGAATTAGGCTATTTAAAAAGTGTGGTGCTTACAGTATTGCAATCCAAAATGAATCAACACCTAGTTATTTTGATAATATTGTGTGATTCCCATCCCTATCATCTAGTGTGTACAAGGTATTACCTTCAGGTCACAAGTAATAATTAAATGCACACAAGTTATTTCTCTTGTGCATACAGGTCATTATCTTGTGCACACAACTTATTATCTTGTTCGAACAAGTTATTATTTTGTGAGCACTTGTTATATTTTGTGCACAAGTTATTGTCTTGTGCATGCCACTTATTTGTAGGAGCATGTTATCTTGTGCACACATCAATTTATCATGTGCATACAAATCATTATCTAGTGCATACAAGTTATTAATCTGCAAAAGTCTTGTTAGCTGAGTTCATTCCATTGTATGATCACTGTAGACCTAAGCATCTAATTTGCTAATATATTCACTTCTCTGATTCTATCATTATTCTGTAATCCTTTATCTGTCTTGCTAATGCATATTATTCACACATGCATAGTCATCGTGCAGATGCCCATCCAGGAACAAGATCATTCAAAGCAATTCCAAACTACATTCCTCATATCCGTACCTCTCAAAAGGTTTGCAGAAATGTACCCAACAAATTGAAATACACATACTCTTCAGAGTGCTATGATCATAGTGGGTTTTTTTTCTCTCTCTTATTATAAGAGAGTTATAACCCCCCTCTCTTCCTGAGAACATTAAATGTATGTGACTAAGAAGTAGATTTTTTTTTTTTTGTAAATTATTTGAGTTTTAACTCCTACAGTAAATCTACAAACTTTAGAATGCAATAAAAGACATCCAAATTTATATTGGAAAGATTTAAGGCATTCAAACTATGAGGGGCATTCAAGTCAAACCGGGACTGACATTTCTCCCGAATGAAGGCATGGAAACCGATTGACATTTACAGAAGACTTCAAGCACAGTACAGTGATGGGACTCTTAGCCTCAGTAAAACATTTGAATGTTTCAAAGAAGGCTGTACATCTGTGAATGACCATTTTGACAGAATAGGCTCGTCCCCTGTAGGTGTTCCCATCAACATTGGAATGCCTGTTCCTTGAAAATCCACCACATGTTTGGACCGTTAAAGGAGTTCCTGAGAGGCAAGCGTTTTAAACATGAAACAGGCAGTTCTATCATTGCCCCGGCATACTAAGAAAACGTTCTACCTTGATGGTATTTAAACTGGTGGTATCCAAGCAAACTAGTACAATGCTGGGATAAGTGCATTAATGTTACATTAATGTCACATTAATGATTATACTAGGTGGTATCAAAAAGTTTCGAGATTAGCTTTGTTAACAAACTCTGGCCCCTGGAAACGATGTCTCAATGCTCAATTTTCGAAAAAGACGACGAGCATGCACTTGTTTGAGCTACGTACCTGCCTCCCCTTTTCCCAACATGGAGATGATGGGTTTTTCCACTATAAAGACTGTTCATTTGTCTCTGGGCCATACACCTACGTTTCGTCATCGAAAATGATCCCCAACATGAAGGACGGGTCATTCACGGCATGCTGACGGAGTTCATGGCAGACTTCGATGCAATGTTCCTTCTGCTCCTGGGTCAGTAGCCTGGGTGCGAACTCGGCAGCAACGCGGCACACGTGAGGATTACCTGGACTGTTCCGTATGACACACAGACAATGGCAAAAATGTTGTGGATTGTTTTTGACAATCATCATGCACAAGTTGCTGAATGGTTTGGACATTTTCGGGGCTTGAGCTTGATGAAGGTCTTCTTAATCTCTTGTCGTCTTCCCGTAATGTTCTTCCATTCTTGATGTGTGTGCGCCACTTAAAACCCCTTAAAACACCTTGCAGCATCACCGCAAAGTTGCTGAATCATGTCAAACATCTCTGTGGCAGATTTCCCTAGTTTCACACAGAATTTCATGTTCGCTCTTTGTTTTAACTTGCTGTCCATTATGAAATAGCAGAAATGGTAATGCACATTGTCAGAATAGCCCCAATTGCACAGCACCTACTGAACACAGGACCGTGTCTTTTGGCACACTGACTTATGAAGCTTGGTGCTCCCTGTGACTGTGCGCGTGTTACAAAACTAGTTGGCGTGTTACAAAACTAGTCTCGAAATGTTTTGGATACCACGCTTTGAAAATATACTAAAACAGGACAGATTTTTCACAATGAATTCAATGTTCAACAAGTCCTTCATTGAAATTATACAATTACATATTTATGGATCTGTAAATGTCAGGGCATAATGGACTTTCCTGGATGCCTGTGGTCAGTCGGTGCTCATGTTGTATCTACGTGTCAGGCACATATTGCATGCACAAAAAAAAAATCATAAATCAAAATCTAGAAACCTGATGTGCTCTCTGGTTCATATCTCTCAGCCAATGTAAGTAGCCAAAGAACCACCGGGGAACCTGTTTGAGTATAAGAGTATAAGCCAATATATGCAATATAATATTATTTAGGGATTTGGGTGTTTTCAGTATGTGTGAACGGATGATTCCTTTCAAAAACACGGAAGAAACTGCTTTTGATTTAGTATTTCCATACTATCAAGGCTAACTTCCCTCAACAATTTTGAACCTAAATCTGACCTTTAAAAATTGATACAGAATGTAGAATGTGTAGTAATGAGCATGAGTGGTAGGTTTGAATGGACTATCAAGGCTAACTTCCCTCCCCAACATTATTCTGCCCCATACATTGCGGCACATTACTCTGCTCCATATCTTCTACAGTATATAATATCATGGTCAGAGGCTACCGTAGGTGAGCAAATAGTCAGTAGTAGGTGTTCGATGTATTTAATCACCTGAATTGTTGGGCTTCCAACAAACTTCCAACCTCATCTTGGGTTAATATTAATATCTTTAGGAATGTTCTTAATGTAGGATAACATTATAAACTTCTTTTGTGAGAAAAAAGGTGACTCATGGTCTGACACACAGTTTCCTACCAAAAAAATTATTAAGAAATGACTTCAGTGTATAATATCATGAATTGGCACAAGCATCAGATCTTGGTTACAAGCTTTATGAGCAAGTGAAGTCTGAGGACAGCAAGAGCTGTTGTTGTATTTGGATGTTATGAACTTTTGGTCAGTGGAAATGGTGACCTGAGGCCATGTTCTCATCCAGAAGCTGCCCACATCAGTGCTCGCATTAGCCCTATTCACTCGCACACGCATTACGGACAGAACTCGTCCTCGATCAGCGTTTGTTCGCTGGAGAAACAAACAGCAGACGGAATTTCCTGTGTGTTACTTTCGGTGTTTACAGAACAAAATGTCCATCTACAGTATGTAAAACCGTGACTTTTTTTTCCCCACTACCCTCTCTTCCTCACTGCTCTTTATTCTTTCTTACTCTCCCATTTTCTCAGCTCTCTGTGCCCCAAACTCCACACATCTGTCATAATAAAACCTTCAGCTGGTAGGTCTGCAGCCCAACATGGGAAGCCCACAGTTTAATGGAAGACAGAGTTTACACGCCTACAATGAGCTGCTGATCTTCACACATATGCAACAAATGTTTGTTTGCAGGATTCCTTCAAAGAGGATCTTTTTTTTTTTTTACTGTATCTCATATACAGTAGTTGTTAGAATATTCATTAGCATTAATCATTTAACAATAAGTTTTGTATCTAGGCAGTCTGCAGCATTATCGTACGTATATTATAATTTGAATGCATGTTTACAGAAATTTGACAGCCCCTGCGTATAGTGTTTATGGCTCATCAGACATGAGGTCATTTTTCAGTTTCAAAACATTTATGCTTAAGCCAACAAAAGTCTGTCGAATTGTTCATTTCCCCAATTTGTAGATCCTGTTGGTGGGCTGGTTTGACGTTCATTTAAAAGGTTAATGCATGTCAGTCCTGGCTATTCAACTGGGAAGAAATCTAGCAATTTGTTGTACAAGTCTGTCTTAAATCACAGTTGAGGTGCATAAAAGTACATTTATGTTGGTTGCTATACATTTTTCTGGTTGTCACCAGGACGCAAGTACAATCTAAGCAATCTGGGACTTCTTAAAGCTCTAGTTCCATTTCTTTCCCAGAAAGAAAGAGTTAACTGTTTACTACATACACAGAAACTTTAGAAGATACTGACCCAGTTTAGCTCAGTAGGCCGGAGGAAGATGACCAAGACCTATTGGCAATTTACAAACTTGAAAATACCGGAACTTATCATATCTTCTTAAAATGGATTGATTACTGGTATTAACTTCACAACATTTATAGCATGTATAATATTGTCATATTTCCTTTTTGAAATTGTGCAACACTCATGCTTACTTTCCTCACTACAATGAAACAGTGACTTGTCTTTCAGGTTTCTTTATTACTCAGAGATTCATTTAAAATAGATGTTTTCTAGCTTTTGAACTTGTAAGTGCATGATGCAACATACAGATTGGTGCCTTGATAGCTTGACGGCAAAGAAAGTTTTGAAAAGGAGCCGCCAGTTTGTTGCGATTAGCTGAGGGTTGCTAATTCCTGTCACAAAATTCCAATCAAATAAAATTTGGGCGGGTCAATTCAAATGAAATCTCTTTTGATCCGTCGTAACTATGTAATAAATCTTATGTCTAGGAATCTACTGTTAAGCTTATTACAGTGAGACCAGGGATACATGTGGCTTGAATCTAGTCCAAACTGTTTTATGAATGCAATCTTTCTTCTTCAAATCAGATATGAACAAAAATGTTTGATTTGAGCTGCTTGTCTGAGCAATGTCCTAGTATAAAGTGATAAGGTGCATGTTCAAGACAGTGAGTCCCACTTGCAGTCTTTTTGCTCTCGATATCTGACTGGACAAGGACCAGCGAGACTCAACAAAGCAGGTTAAGATTTGAGTAAATTAGTCAGAAAATTGAATTATACAAATGTTTACCAGTATATTCTGCATCCTTCAGCTGATTTCTTTTGCTTTAACTTTAGGAAAGTGCATGAAATGAAGGTGAAGGCTTTCAGATTAAAAAAAAAAAAGTGCAGTGCAAAACAGTGCATCATTGTTTTAACAATGATTTTTTTTTTTTCTAATGCAAAACAGCAGTCCTCGTTTAAAGCATACCATTCTGTCTATGAACCAAGATAGAGCTTGTGTTATGTCTAAAGGACAAAGTAAGAAGCTGTGGGCCGACTTAACAGTTGTTGGTGCTGTGGTACTAAATCTTAACACCTTCTGCAGGCTAGTTTTCACTTCATGTTCAAATGTAGCACTTCGAATCCAACCTTAAATGTCAGTATTTTCTGACGTCTGTTTACAATGAAATTAGAACGGATCGGCAGACTCTCTCCTAGCCAGTGACTTCACACCGGCTGTAGTTTCGCCCACACGCTCAGGCGCCATCGAAGTCAAAAACAGTATTGTGTAACCAGTCTCTCTCAGAGGAAAGTCATATGGCCATGTACCCCAGCTGCAATGGGTCTTGGGTCAGTAACTTTCAGTCAGCATGCTGACCGGCAGGGGCCAACGTAGCAGAAAAAGTGTAAAGCCTGTAACCATGGTTCATGGGGTGTATTTAAAACACCTGAGTTAAGGCTTTAAACTCCAAAGAGATTTACACGCATCCAGACATACATTCCATATCAATGCCATATCTCAGCTTTAACCTTTTCATTTATCAACTCCTGATGCTAAAAGATAAAAGTTACAAGTTTGTCTAAAATGAAGCCCAACGTTTAGGATATAGTGATTTTTAAAGTAAGGCTTAAAAGTTAACAGGTCAGATAAATCAATGTAATAGCGAAATAGTAAATGATGTTGTGGTGTGCGTCACTGGTCAATGATGTTACTGGTATCACCCTAAAGACCCTAATATGAGAACATACAGTAACTTCATTGTCTATATGTGACCCGTCATATGAAGTCAGTTATTAAGCCTCACAGTTTTTTTTTTTTTTTTTGCTGTAGTCAATAATGAGCATTAGGTTGAATAAAATTTTAATTTTTGACAAAAATCGGTTGATAAACATCTTATCTTCCTGAGTTGAGAAATTATAATCCTAAACATTCTCTTGCATTTCTCCTACATTTTCGTTATAATTTTCTGTTAAGAGAAAAAAAATATAGAAGTTAATGCCTGATGCCCCAAATGTCTCAACCACCCCGATCTGCTCTTACCCAGATGAGCTGAATGATAAATCTTTTAAATTGGAGGTGCACAGGATTATCATAGGATTAGTATGTAATTACCATAAACACGACGCCCCTAAACACGATGTAATGGCAGGTGCATATTGTGCCATGTGCCAATAAGGCACAAAAATTGGAGAGATGCCACCAAAGAAAAGTAGTAACAAGAAGAACTATAGCAGTAGTGAAACTTGCATGAAAAAAAAGATCTGGGAGTTTAAAAATGCTGTGTCAGCCAATTGATGCACAGTAAAAGAATGTTTTAAAAATGGTTTGATTGCACATGGAGTAAGTGCAGAACCTCCATCATCATTGTTAGAGTTTTATAAAAACTGAGTTGAACCACTTGAACTGGATAGTTTTCATAATTGTGTTTCAAAGTGCTCATGGCAATCTGAAACAGCTCAGATCTGAAACAGCTCAGTCTGCGTAATTCCTGTGTGGCCAAAGCATCTAACTGCTGCCTTTAAGCCGTTCTGAAGCGGAACGCCTCCAAGCATCAAGGGCTTTTTATATAGCTATCAATTGACCAATAGTACCTCTTTAGCTCACAAATTAAATAATCCAATCATTATAATTTTTCTAAATACATATAATAATCTAAATTTAATTCTATAAATATTGGATTTTTCTCAATTTTCTAATTATTTTCAGTGCATTATACCAACAATTTATGGAATGTTTATGCCAATCATGGCAAGAGTGCTCTCAAACACACTACAAATTTTCTCTTACTTAAGAGACGAGCAAAAATAAGAACACATTGAGAAATTAATGTGTATGAACAAAATAAGAAAAAAAAAAATTGGATACGATTAAAAATATGAGAAAAGTAGTTAGTAAATCGCTTCTTTCATAGTTTGAAGCACTTTAATGAACACCATTCAACATTACATTTTTGCTAAAACTGCGCTGCTGCTAAAGTCATTTTAGGCGTAGCAGGGAAATCCTGCTGTCAAAGTGAAGCTGAGGGTTCCCTCTTTCTTACCACATCATGGAATCCTCTTTTAAATAGGATCTCTACGTTCTTTTTTTCATTTGTCTTAAACAAACTTGCCGTATTAAACTTGCTCGTAAGCGCTTGCCATATCTCAGCATTCGACCATTATACAGCAATAAACTTGACATCAAAATGGAGCTTAATTTATCAGGAATATAGGATATAATACAAAGCACCCAAAATGGGACCATTTAAGTGTCGGTCAAATGATCGGCCATAACATCACCACCCACCTAATATTAAGTGTGTTCTGACACCTTTCTATGAGAACCAGCAATTCTATCATAAAATTTCAGCATCTATCAAACCACTTTGTCACCACTGCAGACTGGGAACATCCCACAATAGCTACAGCTTTGGAGTTGCTCTGATCTAGTCATCTAGCAATCACCATATGGCCCATGCTAAAGTCGCTCAAATCCTTATGCTTGCCCATTTTTTCTGCTTCCAATCCATCAACTTCAGGGTTAAAATCTGCGTAATATATTCCACCCAATTCCAGGTGCCATTGTAATCAGATATTGTAACTGTAGCAACAGTGACCAAATTATGAGAGGTGATGTGTTGGGTTTCTGAACTGCAATGGTTACGACATACCAAAAGTGGTCCAAGGAAGGAAAACCAGTGACTTGGCGACAGGGTCATGGGTGGCCACGGATTGATGCGCATGGGGAGTCAAGGCTGGCCCCTGTAGTCCGATCCGATAGAAGAGCTACTGTAGTTCAAATTGTTGAAAAGGTGACAGAACACACAGTGCGTTTCTGCTTTGGTTGCAAAACAGGGACCTTTGACAGACTTCTTTTTGTTTGAAGACATGAATTAAATTCATAGTTATCAGGTGCTAATAGAGAAACACTTAAGGTACACAACAGTAGCGTCCGGGTCTCAGACGGTTAATGTCGCGGAATGTCTTTAAGTGTTAGAACTTGTGTCATAGGAGCTATAAACAGTCATTTGCTTCTTCATCCTTTCTTTTTTTCACTCTTTTAAGTAAATAAGACAAAAGAACACGCCATATTGCTGAGAAACTGCAAACCTCTCCATCCTGAGGATGTAAAAAGATGTAACTTAGTTTTTACTGTTCCAAAGCTCTGACATTGGAGTCTCCTTTTATTACTTTATTACCATCCATTTTTACTCATTTTATGTTGAGCAACCAACTTTACATTGATATTATATACAGATGTAGTACTTCAACAAATGCATTCATTTAAAACTAACTTTAAAATGAAATGAACTAGGAAATGGACACCATTTAGCCAATCAGATTTATAATTCAACAGTGTCGCGGTATTAAGTTGATGTAATGTGTTCAATTCGAAGAGTTTTAATTATGTATAAAAATGCAACATCACAGCTTTGTTTCATGCACTCCGGTTGTGGGGCAATCATCTTCTCAGTGCAAAGAAACATCTGTAGATTTTTGCGCCATGATCTAATCATATAATCATTCCCATTTCTTTTGGAATGCCAGTTTCATCCGAGCCATGTTGGAACAACCCTGATTCAGCATGAAAGAATTAGGATGTTTTGAAGCAAGTCACCAAAAAAAGGCTTTCACCCTTTCATTCATCTGTGTATAATAGCTGAGAGTCTACAATATAAGAAAAAAAACATCCTTTGTGAACTTTGCAAGACTGCTGAGTGTCATTATAAATATGAAGTTCAATTCACTGTGACGCAATTAAGTGTCGACGTTAACAACTTTAACGGCAAGTGGATGAAATTAAGTTCCTGGACAAAAGTGGAGTGAAACCAAATAGAAAGAATCCAGAGTGAGAGTCTTCCTAGATCTTCTTAGGAAAAGTAGATATTGTCTCATTTGCTTTACTTTTGTTTTTTCTACTTCAAGTTTGTACCGGAGTGCAGGACTTTCCAGGATCTTGCTTATGCCAGCTCTTGGTCCTAGTTAGACCACGTTTACAGCAGCGTAATGATTAGATACTGGCTTTTGCTCAAAGTCAACAAATGCAACAATGCAAAGTGGGAAAAGAAGTGTACTAAATATATCAGATTAGTATCCACATACCAACAAGCGCGACCCAACATTTTGGTGTTTACGCACATCAATCATATAGTGGTTCACTCGGGCCATTGTGTGCTGTAGGGTGAAAAGACCACAGCCTGACTAGACGATTTATATACAGTTTGCTGAACAAGACTGGAGATATTGGTAGCAAGCTGTGGGTTGTCTTTTTGGCTGTCCTCATCACTCTGTCTCTGTTTCCACTTTGTGGGTGTTTAGACATTTACAGTTCTATAATAATCATCAGTAGCAGCTGCGGGTGTAGCTCATTATGATGAAGTGTTTGAAGGTACGTGTGGGCGTTGAGGCAAAAATATAAAAAATGCAAATTTTTTCACACAATAATTTACACCTGGCTTGCTACCCAAGACAACAGAGACACATTTTTTAAGATCGGTAAATTGGTGCAGTTTTAGGAACAGGTTTTAAAATGTTTTCAAAAATACATGGAAGAGATGGAAAAATGAAACAAGTGATAATTTTTTTAAAAACATCTGTTAAGCTTATTTTTTTCCTGGGAGAAACAATGAGTAGTGCTATAAAACAGTAATGATACCTGTAATATTTTGGGAATTATGACTTAATTACTCACAATATCATGTTTTTATGGTTAAGCTATCTCTTTGTAGGTGTGTGTGTGTGTGTGTGTTGTTATGTTTAGTTATGTGTCAATATTTCCACTGGTTATGCGACAGTTAATTCCAACCAAGCAATGAGCAATTGAACTAAAAGTATCACTCCGGAAAGAGTACTGGAAAGAGTGAAGAGCGGCTGCCTGCCAAAACCCACATTCACACAACAGCACTCATTCTTAATATCACATCAGTGGTTAAAAAGGCACATTGTTGGCTTAGCGGTTAGCATTATCATCTCGAACCTTCAGCATTGGGACTTCACATCTCACCTCTGGTCTGTGTACATGGAGTTTGTATGTGTCTCCTGGAAACTAACCAAAAACATGCACAGTAGGCAGATTGGCATTTGCCCATAATTTTGTGTGTGATTGTATGGGTTGGCATTCCACTTATCATGTACCCCGCTTCAGCCCCCCCCCCCCCCCCAATAACCCTAATAACCCTAAACCCTAAAAGTGTTTTAATAATGGAGATGTCAGTTGTTAATGGAATATGTTAATGATATATACCTTTTTTTAATTGAGACTGTCTGTGGGAACTGTACACACAATCATTCACAAACACCTGGACATTACAGCAACTTAGTTTGATCATGGCTTCGGAAAAATGAGAAAAATTTCTACATCGATGGTAACCAAGCACGGGTGAAACTGGGATAAGTGCATTAGGGTAGAAGGTGATTATACACTGATCAGCCACCCACCTACAATTGAGTAGGTTCCACCTTTTGCCACCAAAACAGTGTTCTACTGGAATCAGCATTAACTTTTTCCTCAATTTGAGCTACAGTCGCTCTTCTATTGGTTTGGACTACACAGGCCGCCCTTCACTCCCAATGTGCACCAGTGAGCCTTAGCCACCCATGACCCTGCCGCCAGTTTTTCTTCCTTGGATCACCTTTGGTATGTCGTGACCACTGCAGCCTGGGAACTTCCCAGTGACTTTGACAATGACCAAATTGTGATGGCTAGAGAACTGGGTTAGAGCAACTCCAAAACTGCAGCTTTTGTGGGATGTTCCTGGTCTGCAATGGTTAGGACATACTAAAATGATCCAAGGAAGGAAAACCAGTGAACTGGCGACAGGGTCATGGGCGGACAGGGATTACTGGTGCACGTGCGGGGCGCTTGTGTAGATCAAATTGATAGAAAAGTGTAATGTTGGTTGTGATAGAAAGGTGTCGGAACACACAGGTGTTGTGGTGGTAAAAGGGGGACCTACTCAATATTAGGCAGGTGATCATAAGCTTATGGCTGATCTGCATACTTTTTGCTCTCATAACTGTGTCCCAGTTTGAATTGAACGATCCTCGTATCAAAGTATTAAAACATTACATGGCGTTTTATAAAATTCACTAGTGCCATTATGTGAAGTAAAGCAAGGTTTCTGATA
Source organism: Clarias macrocephalus (assembly GCA_011419295.1). Classification (NCBI taxonomy): domain Eukaryota; kingdom Metazoa; phylum Chordata; class Actinopteri; order Siluriformes; family Clariidae; genus Clarias; species Clarias macrocephalus. The sequence goes on from JAAGKR010001293.1 coordinate 129,494, forward strand.
TTATCATGAAATTGATTGTTTTCCTATGAAAGTACACACGTAGTGTACTTCAGCAATTTTACAGCAATTTGCCGTTGTTAACCACTTTTTCTTTATTAAACAATGGCATATCGTAGTTTTACACATATTGACGTTTACATTTAATCATGTGGAACCTTCTGGAAGGATTTTTCCTGCTGTTATACAGGGCAACATACAATAGCCAAGGGAAACCAAATTACCAACTGAAACAAGTATTTAATAAAAGGCTTTTGTATGTGGGTCAAACTAAATGATAGCCTACTGTTTTCACAACAGTGGAGAGAGTTTGGTTGTGAAAAGCTTTTCATATGTAAGAGCTACTCACCAAACTCTTATGCTCTTAGTCTGACTATAGTTACTGAATAATTCATTGTAGGTATTGATTACTGCTCTATTCATTATCCCAAAACTGAGCTCAGCCCGTAGATCATGACATGACTACTGTAGAACTGTCTTTGTGTTAAAGCATTGGGCATTGAAGAATCTATTCCAACCATGACTATTCTTATCTTTTGTATTTTAAGATATTTTTATGTACAATACAACAGTCCCTCTGTCTCCTATTCTCTCTCTCTCTCTCTCTCTCTCTCTCTCTCTCTCTCTCTCTCTCGCTGTCTGGGGTAAGTAACTGTTTGGTTTTGGGTTTATGCCCCTCACTCCATCCCCTATTTTTGCCGGTCATTCACATTTTTTCCTCACTTGGCCTCAGTTTTGAAATAACAGCTGTGTTTTTGTTGCTTCTCTGGCTGCTTTTTTTTTTTTTTTTTTTACATTTTTGCCCTTTTTTCAATCAGCATTATTTTTCTTATATATATATATATATTGAACTGTTATTGGCTTGGTATTCTTTTCTGTCCTCTATAAGTGTGTATATATATATATATATATATATATATATATATATATATATATATATATATATATATAA